>VDFB02355506.1:0-56550 GCA_007258455.2 Sequoia sempervirens | reverse complement strand
AAAAAAAAAGAGAAAAAATATAATAATTAGAGTATTTTCACCTAATAAAGTTTAAGTTTTAATCATAGGTGAGTATTAAAGACTAATATTAACTTCAAAAAAAAAAAATTGAATGTCAAAATCATTAGTTTACAGCCTCAAATCAATAAGTTGTCATATTGAGCAGCCTTAACCTTGTAGCCAAAAAAGTGACCTTAACCTTATTACACTATCACTTGAAATTTTTTAGAGATAATTCTAAGGGGTACATTATTTTTATAACTTTTTCTATAAGTCTTCATAATTCTCTCTAACTAACTTGCAAGCTAATTTTGTAAGTGCAAATCCTATAAAAAAATTGATGAGGGGGAGTCTAAGTTCCATTGTGGGATTTCACATTTGATCCATGTCTACATGTTGATAATAAATAGACTAATAAACTAATCCATGTAATATAATTAATTCTAATCAAAGCATAAACATTTTAAAAAATTGTGATTATGATAATGGATAACAGAAACACTTAAAACCAAGATAAGTGGGAGAATGGTTTTCGAAACAATGTGGTAACACATGTAAAATGTCTTAAATGGATATAATGGGGACTAATATGACAAGAAGAAAAAATAAGTTTGAAGTACTATTCTAAGGGTTGATATGAAGATTATAAAAAAACACTCAAAGGTGGTAAATGATTAAGTACATTTACACAAGCAAGGCAAAGAGTGATGGAAGAATACCATATGTAACAACTACCCAATTAATCACTAATAAAGTGTGGTAACTAGTGAATAATACAAAGATAATGTAGATCTAATCTAGAGGAAGTAAAGCATTGACTTGAATTTTTCTTTTACATATCAAATGATTTCATATTTGTTGTCATTAACATAATCAATTTACAATACTTAATATGACTATAAAGCTGAATCATTATATAGTATAAATGCGGGTACATATGCCTTTAAATCAGATTGATGGCATACACAATAATCCAATTATAGCGGCCATGCTCTTTCACAACTATTCAAAGCTATAATATTGTAAACGGAAATCATAAGAAATTTAAGAGTCATTTACTCATTCATATTAATAAGACACATGATAAACTAAATATATATGTGTGTGTGTGTGTGTGTGTGTGTGTGTGTGTGTGTGTGTGTCATAGCTTGCATTACAAAACCCCTGCCATTTTCTTTTTTATAACTTGAAGCAAAAGAGAGTATCATCAAAGTGATATCCACCCTACCACGAAGCATTAGCTTCCCTGTGCAACCCCACTAGAGAAGCTTGTCCCATCACAAAGGATCCAGCAGTAGGTGGCTACATGCATGATGGAGCCCAAGGTACTGAGTCAATCACAGGAAAACTAGCATGCTCTTACAACAATTGTGCATATCTAAAGATCATATATGTTACACAAAAGCATGTATATCAATTCAAGCAATGCACTAAGATTGCAACCAAGAACAACAATGTTTACAGTACACAATGTCCCAATCATCTCACCATGATAACCAGACATTCAAAATATATATAGTTAAACAACAACAACAAACAAGCCCATAACTGACTTCTAGTCTTTCAAATTTCAGCTTAAATAATATGCTCCAAGGTAATGATGTTTAGAAATCAGTTCGCCAAGCGATCCAATCTACAATACTATCAAATGTATTAATTCTATCCAAATTAGGTAGATTTAGAGATGAAAGGTCTTCTTCCTCCTTTATTATTTCCCAAATCTAGAACCCTTTTAGAATCAATGGAGGTATAATACCAACTAATAAATTCAATCCATTTCATGATAATACCCAAGTACGTTTAAGGATAATGCCCAATAGAGTCATATATTTTCATCAAATACTACTTAACAATTTCCAATTTGCTGATTGCAGCAAAACAGAGCAGCATTTAAACCACCATAGCTTTCACGTCCTTTGGCAAAATTAAAAACTTTAATATGTTCCAGAAAGGTGGTAGAGCAAGGAATAAAACCCAGAAATTATTTTGTAAGAATCTCAAACATGTGCGAGCAACTATCTCTGCAACTCAACTCACTAGATTTTGCTCAGAACAGCAGTTTGACAAGCAAGACAATCTTCCAATCTTGAGTGAAATTTTTCCCTTGAAAAGAAGGGAAATGGAATACAGTAAGCACTCTTACTGAGTTGGACTGATTTGAAAAACAGGTGCATAATGAAGATTATATATTATTATTAGATGAAGATTTCAACAAGAGACAAATTTGCAACTTGAGGTAAGCATGATGAGGTTGAGCCAAAACTGATATTAACCTCTTGGATGAACTTCTTAAATCAGGGAAACTTTGTGTTCCTAAAGATTGATGCTCATAAGAGATGCACATACCTTACTATTTGCCAAGAATTTTGGGGTAACTAAAACAGATGCAAACCTTCAGTCTAAAAAAATCTTTCTCTGCTTCAAGTTCCAATTTATTGTGATTGTTTACCAATTTCTACTACTGTGCTTAACACTAAACGCATTTACCAAAACCCTTAACCTGGATAGGCACCATAGTATTGACCACTTAGCAGCTGTCTGATAATTTTATGTGTAGGCTGCAATTTGCAGATGTTATCATTTTTCAGATTTCTTGGGCCAATTTACATCAAAATAAGTTGCTTTTGAACATGTGTTAACAAAATGTAGGATAGTATAAAAGTACCTGTAATAAATCAATTTAATAAACAAGTGTGAAGTAAATTGGTAAACCATATTTTAATATTCATGATTGGACAAAAGAAGAGACATGGGCAGGCAGTTATAATCAGCCACCTGAATAAAGTGTTTAAAGTGTTCAAAAGTTCAAGTGTGCCTCCCAAGTTCTCTTCCCATCTGAGTATTTTAGTTGTCAGGCAAAACAAGGAAACCATAGCTATAATCAGTCACCTGAATCATCCTAGTATGATATACTATCTAGGTAATAATTTCACATATGTTTTTGTGTAATTAATAAAGTTCAAGCAACTGAAGAATGAACAATTCAAAGTAAAATTCAATTAATTTGACTCAACAATCAAGGAAATGCAATGAATGAACTGTTCTCTTAACATGTGGTTTTAAGAATTTTTGGTTCATGATATGATGGAAAAGATAAGGGCCATGTGATGCTGCAAGGAATTACATATGACAACAATAGCCAAGTAAACAAATGGCTAGAATATTTCCTACTGGACCCTTTAATGACAGTTCAAAACAATTTTTCTAAAGATCATTATTTTAAAAAGACAAGCAGAATAAAAGGAACAGAAAAATTGGTATGAATTAACTCATTCAGAGTTTCAGAGAACAGTGTATCCTACACCAAAAAAGAATTACTGACCTGTCTAAGTTGTCCTTAAAACAACACTATCTAGATTATTGTTATCAATCAGTTATTTCTACTCTTCGTATTAATCGGCATTATGTATTTGTGCAATTTTCAGTAGAATATAGGAGAGAGGATCTAATAATTGAGCATGTTTCAATAGTTGTGATAGTAGTTGTTTATATAATGCCCAATAGTTGCGATAGTAGTTGTTTATATAATGCCTAATAGTTGTGACTTAACTATTCATAATTATACAAATTGTATTCGTTTGATCTAAAAAGCAACCAATCATGTGATGCCACATCAGCACTCAACTACCCATGATGTGAATGCACAAGTATTGGTCTCACTTTTTTTTTGGGCCTTTTTGGACACCTTGACAAAAAGCATGCTGGTGTGGCATCATATTTGATGATGTGGCCTTGAAACGTAAGTTATAAGTGGGGGACTTGCCAAGTAAGCTGCTGTAAAAAATTAGAAGTGATTTGAAATCTCCACGTAAAATAATTAGAAGCACAAAATTAGGGTGCACAACTACTAGATCCTCTACCCTAACACCCAGAGAGACATAGACCAAGCCATTTGTTTTCGTCCTCCCTATTTTTTCTTCCCCTAATTCAGGGTATATTAATCCCAATGCAAGTTGCAAGTGTATAGCCAGCTTCTTTCCACTAAGATAGCATGCAGTTAATGGAAGCTTTGACAGGGCACGTGGATTGGGGGTTTAATCTATTTCCTTTGAAATAAATTTAAGCCTCCCTTTAAAAAAAAAAATAATAATAAGAAAAATTGTTTCTTTTGAATAATTTTAATCCTGTTTTAGAAAAAGGTACAGATATTACATACTAAAATGTACGTTCGTTAATAATAATAATATATTTTTTCTTTTTAAATAATGTTTAAATAAAATAAACAAAAATAATTTATAATATCTTTATTAAATATAATATTGTTTATTATTAGTATTGAATTTATTTATTTATTTTTATTAATAATAATTAACAAAAGTAAAATATTTATTTCTTTCTCATGTCAATTCTTATTTAGTTTGGGGTCCATTCAATAAAATGAAAAAATGTAATTACATATCAATAATTAGCATACTCTTGTGTTAAGTTAGGTTCATGACCCGCATTAACACAAACTCTTTTATTATTTAATCAGTTTAGATTTATATAAAGAGATTTCATTGTCATACATATGTAACCTATCTACATGAGTCTAAGTGCATGGTTGTATGGATTCTGTCACGGTAATTTACCTCCACTGGCTAGAACTTTTTTCTTGATGATACTCTCTCTCCAATATGAGAAAATGTCAACAATTCAAGATGGACTTATAAATTAGAGCACATAATTAACCATCATCATTATAATCATTTTTCTTAATTACCCTACAAGTAATAATTAACGTGATCAAATTGTCTTTCATAATCACTTGTTTTTTATAAGGTAAGTAGCATTTACAGGGTGTTGTACCCTTTACATAGAGGGCCCTCACGGCCAAAAAGGGCATGAACAAGAAGAGCTACAACAGGCCAACCAGGCCACACACAGAACAGAACCAGAACATGAGTAGTCGATAGACAGCATGTCAGATGAAGAACAAGTACTAGACAACCCCAAAATCTGGGGGGTAGGGTTGACTCCCAAAACTCGAGGATGCGGTTTGGGGAGTCCTTTCTTCTTTTTTTTAATGCACAATAGACCAAGAAGGCTCGGAGCCTAAGTCAACTGAGCGAGGCAAGATGAGCGAGTCATCCACAACCACAACAAATGGAGAGCCACCGCGCAGCGAAACTAGCCGTGCAGAAGAGGAGACGAAGACATCTGAGGGATCAGCAGCAATGTTCAACAAGGGACAGACAGTATCAGTCAGCGCAGCGACAACAGACTAGGGCACAATATCCACATAAGGGATAGCTGGATTAGGAATCTGGGGAGCCCCAACCACCAAAGAAGAGTCCTCCTCAGAGGGATCCTCCAAAGGGGGAGAGCCCATCTTTAGGTGGTCCAAGAGAGCGTCTTTCCACCAAGTAGCAGTGCCTTTGCGGCGAGCAATGGGGCAACCAGAGGGCAAATGACCAACAAAGAAACAACACCTGCACCGAAAAGGGAGTCTCTCATAGTCCAGAAGTTGTTTCCAAGGTCTGTCCTCCACCATCAAAACCACATCACCATGGAGAGGCTTGGAGATGTCCAAATCAATTAAAATACAAGCCACCGTAGTATGCCCAAGATCTCTAGATGTAGCATCCACCTTCAAAAAGCTACCAATGGCATTGTCAATGGCTTCAAAACAAGAATCCTCCCAAAACTAAAGAGGGAGGTTCGGTAGATGAACCCAAACTAGTTTGATATTTAGTGGCTCTGTTAGAGGGTTGAACGAGCGCGTCCAAGGTCGAATGAACAGCGAATGGGCACCCCACATCCACACCCAGCCAAGCACTCGGTCACGATCCTCCGGGAAAGTAAAAGTAGCAAAGAAAAAACCTCTAGCACTAGGATAGAGGTCAATCTACCCAATAACAATAAGTTTCCAAGAAAGGGAAACCCACTCATGGAGATCCAGGAGGGAGGGCCACAAGTCATTGAACTTGCAAACCACACCCTGGCACATATAAAATTCCTCATTCTCAACTACCTCAGGCCCACAAACCACCACAGGGGAGGCACGGGCACAGGGAAAAGGTCAAACCCTAGTCAGAGCAGATGGAAGATGGGCACGAGCAACATCAGAAAAAGATTTTTGTTTGTGAAGAGGAACAGGGTCCCCATTAGACACACCGAGCAGAGGGTTCAGAGGAGGAAAAGCGCCAACATCCTCTTGTATAGGAGGGATATCACCAGAAATGATAGTAGCATGGGGAACCACCTGTTTACTCCCATCCAGCTTCACTCCAATTTGCGCACCAAGCCCAGCAAGCCCGTCAAGAAGCAGAGCCCCAACCGAAGAGCCGTCCTCCAGCGCAGTCCTGCCCAAACCGACCTACGTAGCATTCAAAAATATTGCACGTTGGGCATCGCATTCGCTTCCGCCTTCGCTCATTCTATGTTTGAGAACTCTTAGAAATTTTATTCATAATCACTTGTTATTAAACAATTAATATAGTAATAAAGTGATTAAGATAAGCTAATTAAACGGAATGTGACATCCTTTCCTCCTAAGGATAGTCATGTCCTGATGACTATATGATATAAAAGTGATCATCACAATGCCAAATATTCAAAATCAACTTTATTCTACATCATTAAAATAAGTATGAAATATTCATACCTTTTCCTATCATACCTTTGTAGCTTGATTAATTAACTAATTTGCCTTGAATTTCTTTACAATGCACCTAACATGGTCTTTAGGTGGTCTTTAGGTCTGATCACCAATTAAACTTTGCACTGGTGTTAGTTTATCACGAAAGGTTAAATATCTTACGAAAATTTGAAGGAGTGGATCATTTTAATATCCAACATTATTGTAAGCAATAAATCACATTATAATTTCGAATAACTCACTTTCAAATTCATACAAGATAGATCACAACTTGATCATATATCATTCATATAATATATGTACTCTCAATCTAAGTTATTTAAATAACATTAGATAATATTACTCAGTCACAACTAGGGAGTAAGCCACACAACAAAATATTAAAATAACAAGGTGGAGGCTTGATGGTCATGGAGAGGGATGGTATAAGACCTTAAAATTAGAAAAAAAATTGAGACACAAACTCTATGTTTTAATAATAAAGATGGAAAATAGACTCAAATAATAAGGGAAATGGATTAGGATGGATTGGATGGATTTGAGAGAAGATGTGTGGAGAAACTATAGAAATATCAAAAAATAAGTAAATTATAAACAAAAACCATAAATGGAAATTGCTCTCCAAATGGAAAACCCTTGAAATCGGCCACACCTAGTGATGAAGATCTTGTTGCATCATTGTCTAGGGAGCTAATAAAAATTATCTGAAAGGTTGGGAAAAACTAGATCACTCCTAGAATTTTTTATTCTATGTTAGGGTATTGTTTATGATAAAAGATAGCCAAGATAATATGAACAACTTAGAATTTCACTTTTCCTATGTAAAAATGAGGCAAAGGTTACTTGATTTAGTAAAATTGCTAAGAGAACTTGAGGATGAAAAGTTAGTAGATAGGGATCCATAGTAAGTAATGGACTTGACTTAAAATCTAGTGGTGGGAGGATAAAATTTCAAGCCACCATGTTATGTGTCAAATTGTGGGCATTGTTTGTAAATGAGGATCAAGATCAATATTTTAGGAGACATAACCTCAAAGGGGACCATCTTATGGTAAGTGGTCATGTTAATTTTAAGCTCAATGAAATAGGTTTTGGGAAGGACAAATGAGAATTTAACATAGGATAGGGCTAGGCTCAACTGTTAATGATTTAACAAAGAGGAAATAGGTATAAATTAAGGGGTACAAGACATAGAAAAGGGATAAAAATTAAAAGAAAGACATATAGGAAATCTAAGAAAGGACATGGAAATGGCAAGGGGAGGGGTACATAGATGGCTAGAGATGACTTAAGTTAGGGATAAGGGGAAACAACACAAAGTGCACACTAATGGGATTGAGCTAAATTGGACATAAAATGTAATAACAAAGTTGCAAGGCATGTAATTTTTTCTATTATAGCATTCTACAATTCTAACTTATTTGTAGTTATGTGTGTAAAGTTTTCATCATCACATCTCAATCTAGTTATGTTTGTTAGTACAAAAGCTTCATATATATAATAAGAAGCACATCCAACCTTTAGTGAGCTACGCAACAACTAATTTGGAAGATCTTTGGACAACTAATTCTAAATATCTTTGATTGGGGTTCAAACATAAACTCTATCAAGCATCTAGAATGTTTCATCCAATTTCATGTAATTTGACTATTGCTGATATGTTTCTTATCTCAAGGAGCTTAAAATAGTAACATATATGAATGATGCGCCATATTTAGAACTTGCTCTAATTCATAATGTTATCTAATTTATTATGGTCCCAAGAGGGGTTAGATATGGAAACACATTAAATTTGGAGACTCCTAGCTCAATATAGCAAAGCTCTAAGAACAAAAGACATATTAGGCTAGTGAGATGTTTTAGATCTATTTTATAGCCAAATGGCTAATGTGTAGCATGAAACTAAGCTCTTGAAGTACTTTGTTGAATCAATAAAATTTATTTTCTTTCTCATTTCTAATATTCATTATGTTGTGTTTGAGTGTTTCATTGGTTGTAAAGTTTCATAGTTCTTAACTAAACCTTTCAACCTTGACTACATTATTTAATCAAAGTTGTCAAAAAAAGAAAGAAGAGCATGGAATCATCAATGGAGATAAAGGAAGAAGTACTAACCATAGGGGATTTAGGTGATGACTATAAAAGGAATTGTCCTAGCAAAATAATTTCTTACTCTTCAAAAAGAACAAGCAAGGGGCATGAACTAATCCTACTATCAAATATAAGTAAAAAGAATTATTGAAAACCCAATCATATAAAAGTTCCTCTAACTTACACAATTTACAAAGATGGACTTGTAAGTAATAAATAGGTTCACCAAACAAAAGAACCCAAACAAAGAAAATGGTGAGGTGCATGAGGTGGTGTTTGTTTTAGTTTGTGATTGTGTGCAAACTAATGTTTTACTAAGATTATCTCTAAATATTCTAACGCAAATTAACAACCAAAGTTAAGATTGACATGCAAATTAATATTTTACTAAGATTATCTCCAAATATTCTAACACATTATCAATCATAGAGCTAAGATTGACAAAATGACAAGAGACTAATAGCTAGAAACTAGAAACTAATAACAAGTACTTAATAGAAATAGACTAGTGAGAAAAGTGATCTAAATGCACCAGTCGATAGAAGTTGACTATCTAGAAATTGGTCAAAATGATGTTGAAATGCTTCTTGGTAAATTATGGAAGATTTTTCAAAAGGGCCCATCTTGGATTCTATAACATCCTCCTTTCTTTGAAGTAAGGTACCCTTTTGCTTTTCATTTGACTTTTGATTTGAATTTTGCATTATGGATTTAGAGGCTTTCATTGTTCTCATTGTTTTCTTTCACAATGTCACATTCATTGGTATACGAGTTTTCCTATAGGATTGAGTAAATACTCAAGACACTATGGTGTCTATGTATCTTATAGTCACAAAAACAAAATGCTAAGTTCCCAATCTACATAAGATTATTTGTTAGCAACTTCCATAAGTCCTCTCAAAATGATGTCCTACAAATACAAGTTCAAAATCAAATTAAAAATGTGTCGAAGTGTCAATATCTAAGATTACTAATGCAAAATCATGTTGAATGGTCATTTGATTAAAAAAAGTCATTTATCAAGTGTCATACAAATACACTAAATTCCCTTTAAATCCTTTATAGTACCCTCATTGCTTGCTCACAAAGCCTAAAATAAATTGAACTATATCCTAAGTCTTTTCTTATGAACAATCTACAATAATAGAGATATGTCTATCAAAATTGAGACCTACCTTATTTTCTTTGGTTAAGGGTTCTCTAATAAAACTAGGAAGTATAATTTAGCTTTATACATTGAAAAATAAATAAAAATATAATTATTTAATGAATTATTTACAGGTTACAACCCTTTTTTATTATCTCTTATAATTATAAGTTTATATAATATAAAATATTTTTAAAAGCAAAAACCCTTCTTGATTATCTCTTGCAATTATAAATTTATATAATTTAAAATACTTTTAAAAGCAAAAATCTTGAACTTATTATTATAATAAAATATAAATTTCTAAATTGATATACTTAAAAAGTTTTAAAAATTATCTACTAATAATTTGAAGAGTTATATATACAATTATACAAAAACATATAACAAATCAAATTATACCATCTAACAAATTTAAAAATATTAAAATTTTAAAATACAGTCTAAAACAAATCCTCAAATTTCAAGCCTGAATAGCAAAATAAAAGTTGTGGCATTAAAAAATTTGCATACAATGTCATTTTCTCATGGTGGGCCTCACCTCTGCTCGTCTCCTATAACCCCTAGAGTAATAACAAATTCAAATAGTTCTATTTTAAAAGTACTTGATAACAAAACTGAAAACAATCATTGCCTCATAAAGAGTGGGAAGCAATTTATTTAGCCAAAAGCTTGTGCACAATCTAGTTGTCACTACAATAGTACTAAAAAAAGATATCCCAGATTATGGATATGTCAATGACAAGGTGCGAATAAATGCTTCCAAAGTTGAACTCTTCAAGATTTTGGCAGTTTGTATTTGATAAAAACAGCAAAGCAGAATAAGAAATTTTGGGTACAATAATGGTATGAAAATGTCCATCTTAAAAAGTTTTCCGTTTACCCAGAATGAGACATTTTTGATGATTTTAGAGACTCAAAACAGAGAAATATAACAGCATTCTGTTAGTTTTAGGTATATACAAATTACAAAATATCCAATTTAAAAAGCTCTGTAAAATCATGATTCTATAAGTTTACTTGATGCGGAAATGTGACAGTTTCATGACAACCATCCAATGTTCATTTCTTGAAGCTCTCTAACATTTGGGAAAAACTTGTATAGCAGCACTAGGATCCATTTCATTTCTTGAAGCTCTCTAACATTTGGGAAAAACTTGTATAGCAGCACTAGGATCCACTTTCATTATCTCAATCTTCATGGTCTAGAGAGTCAGCATTCACTCCTAATATTTGGTCATTAAATTTTCAGAGCATTTTTTCTAACAAGAAGAAAACTCATAAGTTCCCATAGTTATTTAACTTCAGCTCCCACATGATTCACGTTTTAGATTTCTATGATTGATAAGTATGTCTGCTGCCTTTCCTTACAGAGTTAAAACACAGATGTATGTATTTCAGTTTATTTACAGAACGCTGGGACCAAGAGCTCAACAACATTCTTCAAAAATGTCAAGCCCAGATACAAATATCAATTCAAGACCAGAAGCAAAAAGTGCCCACTAGTAACAGCTTGAAACATCTGCAAAAGACATTTTCTCATCTGCAAACAATAAAGTATTGACAATGACATTGTCTCTGTAGTAATGTCGGTGTCCCAGACATAAACTGCTAAGGTATATATCCTCTAGTTGGCATCTACCAAATCATCTCTCTTTAACAGTTTGCAAACATGCACACAAATAGCTTGTATGCTCCAGCCTCTGACAGTCAGTAGTAAGATTATCTTTTAAATTGACAGGTATTTCTGCAAATCTGAGAAAATTAAAGCACACTTTTGAAAGCAAAGATCATCAAACCATAAAAAGGTAGGAATGTCAAATGGAATCAGCTCCTTCAAGTTGTTGCTGTGCCAGATACCTTTCCCTGCGCTCTTTCTGATAACAAAGCAAGATCAATTCCTTGATAAATAATAAATCCTAAAGTTGCATGGGTAAGGAACGTGCAAAGAATTAGCTCGAAGCAGACCACATACCCATTCATCTATGACAAGCCCTTCACCAACAATCCGTGGAGCAGCATCTTCTGGAGGTTTCTTCTGTGCCTCAAGTGCAGCCTCAGCTTCAGCTAATTGCTTCTTGAGCTTTTCCAACTCCTTTATAAATGTAAAAATTGAAGATAACCAAATTGAGTATATTATTTTTCAAAGTGTAATATCCAAGTTAAAACAGTCTTAATCAATTATTTGACTAGGAATGTTTATGCATAATATCCAAGTTAAACAATAGTCTTAATCAATTATTTGGCTAGGGAGTGTTTAAAATTTTTAACTGTGAACATGTCATGAAAATCTTTAAAACAAAATAACAGATTCTTACTTATGCTTCTTCAAAATTTTCACTTACAGGAGTGGAACGTTGTGGATCCAAATAAACAACACGCAATATTTGCTCTACTGCTACTAGTTCCTTCTGCTCTTCAAACTTTCTCAACAATTGTATAAAATTAGTATTCTGGACATCAATGTTCGAGCCATGAAACACGTTTCTGCCTGACTAGCAGCTTTAAATAAATTCTACATTATGAATCATCTATGTGCCTTCTTATATTCTTTAAAAAAAATTTACCAGCTCTAAATCATATTCCACTCCTTCTTTGACTTTCAGACTAACAATCTTGAACTTATCTTTAACCTTTTTCTCCGGTTGTTTCTCAGACTGCTCAGGTGGCTCCACAAATTTAAACACTGCGTTGTCCATGCTCCATATCACAATATAATCAGTATAATCACCCATATTCAACGGAACATATTCTAATAACAAACCAAATATCTGGTAGTAACATAGAAACTTCTCCAATATTGGTTTTGGCATTATAGAAAACTTACCAGTTGCTATGAGTGACTCTCCTGGAGTAAGCATACCACTAGGAGGACGCATAAAGCAGCTTTTAGGAGCAGTGGTTTGAAACTGAAGACTCAACAAACTCAGACCATTAGCTATAGCTCAGGCTAAGAACAAATTTATTTCGACACTTAAGCATAGATCACATTACAGAATCCAACCAGAATACATAAAATAAGCAAACGAGCAACTACAGCAAGAAAGAGCAAAGAGAAACTACTTATTAATATATTATACAATTACAAACAATAGGAAACTCAATATCCATCTCAATGTAAAATGAAGAGGCCATCCCTGAGAGAACATTACATGAAACTTCTATTTGCGTCTAACTAGTATAACACCATTAGTTATGTGTTATGTTAAGCTATTCTCAGAATTGGTAAATGAGTGAAATACCTTGAATGCCACGTTGGCGCGACTGATGTTAAGGATCTTTATTGCACTTGAAACTTGTTTACCAGGTTCATCTTCAGCCAAAATTTTCAAATCATACCAAATGTCAGAACTTTTTATCCAAAATACTGTGATCATAACTTTCTTAAATTCAAATTGCTAAAAACTAATTTTCATGTCATCTAACATCTCTTGATCTGAATAATACCATATGATGAAAGAGTGAGATCTAAGGCACACTATAACCCATTCAAAAGGGAAGATCCATGTTTTAATGATGTAACCAGGGGCATACTTCATTTTGATTTAATGTATTCATCCAATCTAATGCAGATTTATCAACCAAAGGAAAATTTGTTAGTTACATTAACTTTGAGGCCAAAAGACAGAAAATGCTGAAGCTTTCAATCATGGCTCTTTCTCTTCCCTTTGAGTGCCATGGCATTCATCTCAAGCTCTAAAGTTGATTTTTTTACCTTATTTTTAAGAGGACAAATGGTGCCGTTTTCTACACATAGGCATTCTGGGCTTGCATAGAAGCTGGTTTCAACAATGATGCACCCAGGTAAATTCTGGTCAAGATAAACTGTAAAGGGAAGGGAGCCGGGTGTAGATAATTCTTTTGAAATCTCAATTTGGATTTCCTAATACCAGTCATGCAAGGAATCATAGATTTTGTACACAAAGGTGTATACAGATGAGATTAAATGCCATGTGTTGATTGTGGCTCTTGTAATGGCTCCATAGCTCTAAAGTCTAAATATAGTGATTTCTCCTAAACAAGCCATAATTGCATTAAGTTGGTCAATTTACCTGGCAAAGGTAGGACTGATTACTCTTAGCACTATGGTATCCTCATTTAGAAGGTCTCTGCAGCGGCTAGAGTTATTACCTCGATCCTCAAAACTTTCAAGGGTCAAACTAACTCGATCTGTTAGTTAAGACAAATAATTTCATTGTGTTTTTACAGCCAAGCCGGACATATTTTTGTGGCATTTGCCAGGAAACCGAAAACCAAGGAATCTTTCACCTGAACCCCGTATTCATTTCAAATGGTTTGGGCGTGAGCTTTTAGTTTGTTATAGATTATGTACAGACAACAGATTCCAAGGGATGCAGAATACCATTGTCAATAATTGTAGGGAGATCTCTTCCCAGTTGCATCATTACGAAAGCACAAATGCAGTCATATATTGCAGATAAATGTCTAAGCATGCCATGTGGAAAATGCTGCTATTGATGCATTTAATTCCGATTTCCAGATCTCAAAGGCGCATTGCTTTCATAGGTTTTACTCAAAACATCAAGTACAAAACAAAAAACCCAGTCTTAAAGAGAACCCTTTTTTAAAATGATGCATAGATCATCAATTAGTAGTTACTTAATCATCCAATGCCATCCCCAACATCATAAACTGAAAAACCAAAAGGGCATAATGAACCAATCGAATACACTTCAGAGATGGACTTACAGGGAAAGTAAAGTTTGCTTTCAGGATCAAGCCTTAGCCTGCGTCTTGTAGGCAGCAATGCTCTTGCAACAGCAGAAACAGAGTTAATACCCGACGAGTCACTCCCACTGGTTCCCTCCTGCTGATGAGCCTGAGAATGGCTGCTGTTATTGCCCTGACTCTGCCTGTGGGAAGAAGTCCCCTGCTGCCAAAATGGCATTCTGCACAGATTCCAACCCTTCCCAGGAACTGGGCTATTCAGATCATTATTCCCTGTGCCCCCCAAAATGACCATGGTCTGTAAAATCACGTTATCCTCAGAATTCTATAACCCCAATTCCCCTTCTCTTTTCCCTATGTCTTTGTCATCTGCACATCAAAACAAGCACAGCCCATCTAACAAACTACCATCCACATTACAAGAAACACTAAAAGGGGGTCAAAATGTACAGTGAGGAGGCCACAAGCATGACATACAAACTGCAGAAAAAACCAAACAATACACCCAAAACCACCTAGCCAAAAAATGTATCAGATTGATGGGTAATCCGGTGATATGATATTCGACCTTTCTACCCACCTATTTAGGTAATATTATTTTCACTTTTTTCAACCTGGTCAGTTCCTCTTCCACCTGCTACTGCATCTTATTGTACATGATCTGTGTTCCCTACAGTATAATCCGGATATGAAATTGTTCTATGAACTTTGGTTTGTGAGCCGCTTCATATCCGCCATCTCCGGCATACCGGACCTCAAACTCCTTTCCATTCGGGTTATGTCGGCTTCCCTCCAGCATGGGGGGGAATGTATTCTTATCCTCCCAAATTCCCAATCTCTTTTTGTACACTCTAAACTTTATAGGGAAAGTAGGGGTGGCAGCCTTTCACAAAAGCATTGATGTGAGAACATATTCTCTATTGGAAAAGATGACAAAATACAATCAAAAAGAGGCTCGTCTTCCAAAGGGTTTTCCACTGCAAATGGCAATGCTACTATTTACTGCATTGACTATTTGTTTATCTTGTCTGCAACATGACTCTGATTTCTTATAATTTAGTACACTGTGGTTTGTTTAGAAGTGATGTCATGGTAGTTGAACTTGTAACCACCCTAGAACTGAGTTTTCTATGTTTTGGTCTTTGAAATTGAGTACAATCTCTAGGCCATTTGTATGGATGGTTTTCTTGGCCAAGAAGTCCTCAAATCCTCATATAAGGAGATGTTACTGTATCATTTGTACGGCGTTAAAGAGTCTTAACGGTGAAGGTATAAGCACCCAATGCCTTACGCATGAAGTACTATTCTTTATCCTCTTGTATTAATGAAATGTTCAGTCGCCATTATTAAGATGTAGTTCAACCTCTCTCCTACGTTAGGTATAGCATTCAGTCACAAGGACACCCTATATACTTTCACTTATAGTGACTTGCTGCATAAACAACTAGGTACTACCTAGGTTATTGGAAAATAAAATACACACTGCATCAATTTAATATGTTTTAAGAAAGGATGATGGGTAATTAATATAATTAGATTGTAAATTAATTTAAGTTGAAGTTCATTAGTGAAAGGATGATATTTAAAATTTAGAGTATTAAAGATTTCAGAAGAATAAATGTTGGGATTTTGGAAGGTTTGGATGTTATCACATTTAGGTTGTGTGATTCTATTTTTGGTGGTGCTAGATCCCATCCTCTGTAAAATTTGATCTTTGGTACCAATAGAAAATGTTCGCGTGTGTGATATCTATGTTAGGAAAATTGAGTGATACTAAGAAGCACCTCTAGGAGCCTATTATGTGTAGAGGGAAATATGAAGCTTTATTAATGATAGTCAAGCTCCTAGGATTGATTCAATGGATAATTTGAATTTGGATGTTGATGCATTTATGTAAACTATGTTTGGTGCAAACAAAAACTAAGAAGAATGTGTGATCAAATTTGTGGATGAGAGTTGATAATGTTCTTTAATGACACTCCTTTGTGTCTTTTAATGATTAAAATGAATTGGGATGATGCATTTAAATACACAACTTGAGACCTCTTAGGACCTAAGAGCACTTAAGAACATAAACATGTGCACATAGTGATTAATTCTATAAGGGCCCCCTTAAGAACATAAACAAGTGTGCAAAGTAGTATAAAACATAGATGTAAAGAAGTGATGTATTTTTTCTCCTCTACATTTTTTCCTCTCTTTGGTGTGTGTGCAAAACTAAGTGAAAAAAGCATATTAAAGTAGAAATGTAATGCCCCAAGCTTTCACCCAAGGTATTTGTAGTAAAACATAGAAAAAAAATATGTGATGAAAATGCAACATTAACATACCACATTTACATACTTCAAATGTTGCAAGTGAGCACAACAACATTCAAGGTACACAACACTAATGCACCAAGCATGGTGACACAAGCAGAATTATTAACCATGTCATGTGATAACATCACCATGACAATCATATAAGAGGACAGAGTTTTCTCTATGATAGAGACTGAACACTACTCCATGATCTTGTTCTCACAAACACGGGGATTAGAATGAGAGTGGCACATCACTTCATTACACAACCTAAAATGAAAAAACCAACATACAAGAGGGCATGGGAATGACATCCAAACACAAAGATTACCTATTCAAGAGGTAAGTTAATTTAGAGATTCAAGGCCTCAACTAATTGAATTGTCAACTAGTCATTTGCATATAAAGGTACATATCCCAACACAAAGGATTGGATAACTTGCATAGTAAATTATACGTCTCCAAAATGAGATGATAGATAGAAAAGGAAAACCAAGGAGGATAACTTTCATTAAGGAACTTTTCTTATAAAAAAAATAGGCAAGTCCTCATTTTCTAAGGGTTGCCCCTTATACGAGTCCAAGTCACATTTTTTACTAGTCCAAGTCACCCCTTTTATGTCAATTCACCCTTTGTAAAATAGGTGACCTCTAAGTCAATGACCCCTTATTCCAATCAAGTTATCCCTAGAAAAATAGGCAACCTAAGATAGTGAACATGCTAGTTTTTTTGTCTTAAGGGTTTTGAAATCTCCAAATTAGTTTTCCAAGTTAACCAAAGGCTTCTTTCCACTCCTATAATAGTGAGTAACCTTAAGCACTATGTTTAAACCTCACAAGGTGAGAAATGAGGTCACATAAATGAAGTCAATTGCAAGGATTAGGCCAAAACAAACCTATAACAAGTTAAACACCAAGCAAGGCATAACCACTCGATCCTAGTGTTGTTTAAAAATGGATTGAACTGAACATGTACTGTTGGCTATAAGTTCTAATCAATATGTTCAAAATTCACAAAATTTAAATATTCATTTAAGCTAAAATGCAATTATTCACTAGCATATACCCATTTACCTTTCATGTGACAAATAGCATACATGATGTGTTTCAACTCTTACCAAGAGTTGAATTTTAACATAAAATAATGATTCTAAACCATAACAATAGTAATGCATAGAAAAATCATAATCTTATTTAAAAATAAAGTAAACTACATCTACACGTCATAATCAAGATGAGCACATCGAAGATTCCATTTCAATATATAACATCAAAATAATGCATATTATAATAATTGAAACAATGCACTATGGATCATCCATCCCAAATATGGATAATTCACCATGGATTACAAATTACATTCAAGAATCTAGTATAAATTGAGCTAATGAGTGACAAAAGTCCTTATTTATACATTTCACATGTTGGGAAAGGTGTGTTGTACATCTTGCATAATAATGTTAATGTAAAATAAATATTTAATAGTGGTGCATCCAATGTGGATAATACATGGGTTAGGCATTCTTGGGGTTACTTATATGTTGTATGAGATATTGGGATAAATATTAATGTGGGTGTCATATTAGGATAATGTTTAATATTGGAAAAAATCATTACCACATTTAATTTGTGGTCATGATTTAGTGATCTCATGGTTTATTGAGTTCATGGGTTTGAGGAACATAGCTTATGTAATACCACTCAATGGTTTTATGCAAGCTTGTCATAGGAACACAAGCACATGAGTAGTTGTTGAGGTTGGCTTGTTAGCTAAGGTTGAATTGAGCATCTCTTGTAGGTTGCATATGTGGAAGCATGGATTGGGATGTGTGACTACATGGCTCTCATTTCCTTTTTCCCATGGAGGAATGCAACTAGGGTGCTTGATACTTCAAAAGATTGAATGGAGACTCTTCGAGTGTATTGTAATCTTGTTCTTAAGATAATATATTGAGTATGTGAGTGCTCTTGGAGGCTAGGTTTTTCTCTTAAGAAAGTTTTTCCATGGTATATTTGGTTTCATCTTGTGGTATGCATGTTATTACTTTGTATTATGGATTTTGAATACTTACTTTGCATTTGTTTCTCTCTTAAGGGTAATGTGCAAATTGTATATTTTTCTACAAATTTCCTTTCATCACATAAATGATGCAATGAAGGCCTAAAAATATTCAAAACATATAATGAAATTTAAATGCTCTCAAAAGCATATTTATAGATTTAACTAGCCCCAATAGTGGTCAACACCACTTAACCATGTGGGACCCTAAGGGCCCACCCTTTATTCTAGGAGATTCTTGGTCAATAAATCATACACACTCATGTAATACAATACAATTGATGATACAAAATCAAGGCATCACAACATACAAAGAGTCATACATTTTCCAATCAAATAATTGCATATAGGGGTCATTGTATCATAACGGATAATATATAATAGAGTGGTAAAAACCACCAATATAATTTAATGAATGTGGCACTCTAATAACACTCATGCAAAGAAAATCATGAGCACGTATCAAGTACCAATGACTTAACAAGTAATAGGAGAAGACTATTTAGCATAAGACATAGAGTATTGTCACAATAGTTTTCAAATCTACATGGCTTGTTGAGAAGAATGATGCCATCACAATGGGGCTTATTAAAAATAATAATACAATACCCAAATGGATTGGAATGATGTCCATCACTACCTTGCATTAATCCTCTCAAGTCATTCAATACAAGGAATGGCTTTAAATCTTAATTAGATGTATTTTTAATGTTTGATTTTGAATTCATTTTTTCATCAAATTTTATCCCCATGTACTCTCTTCGCATGTACGTAGCCTAATTCTAAATGGTGAATAGGGGTCCACTCTACTCCTAACCCTAGCTTTCAATTCTAAGATAAAATTGAACCAAATTGAACTAAAAAGTCAATGCACAAAAAATGAGGCCAAAAAAACATGTCACTTGCTTCCAAAATATAGTAAAACACATTTCCAACATGATACATTTCATCCCACTAAATATAAATAATCCATAAGGCTCAAATTCTAAATTTCAAAAATTCATAATTTAAACATCAAACAAAATTCATATTCACCATTAATGGAAGCTTCAATTTTCTTCAAATTGTCAAAAATTATTTTTTTAAATTTAGGAATACCCTTATTTACCTATGAAGCACAACAACATGTCTTTCACATCACATAATATTTTGAAGAAAATTTATAGAGTGGAAATCTTAAATTAAATTTTCTAAAAAAATTACATAAAATTAAAATAAATGCATAACATCTATTCTAAGATTTTTGATCAATTTCAACCTAGGAATTGAAATTCCATATGCAACCACCTAGTGTGGGCATGGTCAAAATCAAGAACCAAAAAGCATGTGTATGAATTAAAATGAATGAATACCTATGTGCTAATAATGTAAAATCTTAACAAAGTTGGAGGACAACTTCCTTGCACACACACAAACAATTGCAAGCTTTTTCTAAGATCCTACCTTTAGCAATCCTAAATCAATCACAAGAAATTCCTTTCCAAAATCCATATGCACTCAAGCAAAATGAAGGAGAGGAGAAACTAGAGTAAAAAGAACAAGTAAAAATTTAAACATTTCCTTTTTCCTTTTTCACTCCAAAATTTCCTAAACCCGCAAATTATTTGTTTCTTCTTTTCACAACTAACAAAATATTTCAAAAGGTTATTTCAAAATGAAATTCAATAGATATTTTATTAATATTCTAATCAATGTAACTAGGAAATTCCTTTAAATGGCTAATATAGTAATATCACTAAAATTGTAACATATCAATTATTCACGCAAAAAAAATTCCTAAATTTTCACTTCCAAGTAAATAAAATATGTTTCATAACCATTGCCATAAAAAATTTATTTTCTTAAAGGAGAACAAATGAACATAGATGACATAAAAAAATTCTAATTTTGATTTCATTTCCAAAATAATATTCCACATATTACAATATTTCCAAAGATTGTATCCAAAATAAATGCATACCTCAACCGAGCTTCAAAGCAATAGATATAGATGGTCCATGAATCTCCTTTCAAATCTTGGTCACCTGCTAAGGAGGAGAAGCATCACTCAATCACTTTTCCGCCAACCACGGACTCAAATGCAGTCCCCCACACATCTATCATCTGATAGATGGCCCTACCCTTCGACAAAGAGATTGGTGGAGTAACCTCATAACGACAACCATTCTAAGTTTAGTGTTGTTCCCTACATACTAGAACTTGTGGACACTATAATCCTGAACTAGCATGCATTAATGGAACACGATGAATTGGCAATGGAGCCAAAGGTGATCACACTACTTTGGACAAAGTATTCTCACTCAATACCTTGAGTGATAGTCATCCTACTCACATACACTACTCAAACTTGATTTGACTTTAGGCCATTATAAACTATGCATAGGTAATTTCCTTCGATAGGTAGTCATTAACCTCATAATCAACCTATTCCCTCTCCCAAAATACAATGGTATTTCTACCCATTAAGCATAAACATAAGTTACCCCCTTCAATGGATAATCTAATCCCAAGTATAACCTATGAGCTTTCAAGCATAATATAACTTAACAATCTATTCCCATTTCATCAATCCTAGTATGTAATACTAGAAATGACATTCAATTTCTCCTTAATATGGAGTAAGTACAAGCACTTATAAGAAAATCACAACAATAAGTGTTTTCCTTTTCCACAAGCAAAATAGACTATTCCTCTATTTCATGCAACCTATTGCAATTCCTACTTTAAATACACAAGGCAATCAATCTTTCACAACAAAGACAAAAATGAAGAGATTAGAATCTCATGCCTGATTTACGCTTATTCCAATTGACATTGGATCCCAAGCTTAGTCTCCTCTTAGAACCAACTTAGCAACAAACTCACTTAATCTCTCTCTCACTAAACTCCTCTCAATGACTCACGGAAAAATAATAACTCACTTAATGGAAAAATACAACAGAATGGAGCAGTGTAATTCAATGCAAGGAAGAATTGTAAGGAAATGAGGTGAGTATGCCTCATATATATACCCAAAAACCAGCTTCTTTAGCCTATATTCAAGGCTTAAGCAGTGACACTTCTCATAATAGAACTATCAACTTGGCTTCACAAAGAAAAGGCGGCAGACTCCTATCACATTACTCACCAAAAACATATAGTAGATCAACTATATGCTTGCCATAGCAATTTGACTACTTCACAATGCACATGTTTAATACAGTGAATTAGTTTCCATGCATGAAGGACTTCTAAAGGAATCAGAGAATTCATAATATGGCACCAAGTTTATAGCACATTCCCTATTCTCAAGCCCATGGTTTAACAGAGGAATCAGTCAATATTCATTTGGCAACACATTTTACAGTTGACTTGGTCATAGACTAGGTAATCAACACATATTGAGTGAATCGACCTCCATACTTATAGCATTGTTTAGTGCTTCACCCAACACGTCTATTATCATTGTTTGCATCTTGTATTTCATGCGCTTAAACACTTTGCTTAGCAGATTTAATATTTATGTTTCCATTGACCATTATCCATATGGATTAATGCATTTCATTGCTTGGTATTGTGATACTTAGAAATAGCGCTACATTCATATTAAATCGGCCATAGCACTTATACTTTAAATCGGCCTTTATCATAGAACGACCATATCATTTTACATAAATATATATATATATGTACATATATATCAATAATTAAATAGCTTCCAATGCTATATTTATATATATTCATTGACAAACAAGTTTGTCTAAATATTCCACTTAATATTCGAATGAATAAGTTCAAGTTAACATTTCATATCAATATCGTTTGTAATATATATATATTATATATTTCTATATACATGTATACATACATATACATATATTGGCATACTTATATGGACATTTCCATTTATCAACACATACGTGTGTGTGTGTGTGTGTGTGTATATATATGTATGTATGTATGTATGTATAATTATTATCTTATTGATAGGTATATATATACATGTGATGTATATATATACATACATGTCTCTTTGTCCTCATGATGTTTAGAATATAAAATTCAATAACCATTCAATCCATATAATGCATTCCATCACACAATATTAAATGAAATAAACATTCATTCATAATCATTTTGATAAACAAGTGCAACCACATATATTTTCAATTAGAATTCCAAATATATTCACATATGCAATAATTTACCCTAACATAGGGGTAAAAGCACAAAATTGTGTCACACTTTCGACCAACTAAATAGTTCCAAGCAAAACATTTTCGACTGGAAAAGTTTCAGCCACATAGGCTTCAACCGAAACCACGTGGCCTATATGTGGCACATAGAGTTTCGGCTGAATATGTTTCACCCGAATCAAAAAAAATTAAATTTTTCCCTTTGTCCCTTTGAAATTGGCTTATTTTATATGCATGGTTTCAATAGAAAGAGTTTCGGTCGAAACCCTTTTTACTGAACACTTTCTACCGAAGTTCTATCTATGTGGCATCCTAGTTGGCAGCCAACTCAGTTTTTTTTAGAATTTCATGAAACTTTCAACTTCAACTACGTGTTTCTTCAATCAAAATATTTTTTTTTTTTAAATACACTTTTATAGAGCTCGGAGTGGTGAATCCAAATATGTAATTTTTTGTATATTTTGATTAGTTTTAATTATTATTTTTTTAAATAATGCAAGTAGGTTGTTAAAGCTAAAAAAGAGGTTGATTAGAAATTAAAAGAAAAATAGTAAAACATGTTAAAAAAATTGAAAAACATATGGTGCACTAGAGGAGAGAATCCTCTTCAAAAGGGTATAATTTTTTTTTGAAAATGATTAAAAAAATAGACAATAGTTGAAATCAAATGAAAACTATCAAATTTTGACTAGTTTGACTTTAAAATGTTATTACGAAAAAAATATACGTAAAATTTCAAAAAAAAATTCCATGCACTAGATATTGAAGTTACCTATTTGGAAAAAAATATTAGGGGAAAATAAAGTTTTTTTCTATTTGTTTCTTGACTTCAAGTGAAGGTCACCTTTTCCTAAAATTTTCAACATTGCAAAATCTACTCTTAAATTGATAAAAAAATAATCAAAACATTTTTTTTAAATATCTAAAAAATTATAGGAATAAACTTCATCAGTATTTCTACATTTCATTAGTTTACATCATTTTGAAATTCAAAACATAAAGACTACTTTTATATGGTCGGAGTTCAAAAATAAAAATTGTTGTTTGTCGATTCCTTTATAAAGTGTGACATAGGTTTGTGCTTTTACCCATAGTAATAGTAAATAGGTAAACACACAATGGGGTGTTACATACTCCCCCCCTTGTGAATCATTGTCCTCGATGATTTTATGTAGCAAACATAAACTAAACAAACAAACAACAAACATTATTTTTCAAGCACTTTCATAAGCACATAAAATATGTGGAAACTTTTACTATATCTCAGCAAAGTCTTCCCAAGTGGCAGAATCTTCTACATACTAGTCCCACTAGACTTTGCATTGGAGAACTTCCCTATTATGCAAGTGAAGCTTACGTGTATCGAGCACCTTGATAGGCTTGATTGTTACCACTCCAGAGTCTTGTATTTGTAAAGCATTCCAATCAGTTACATGATTATCTCATACTATATACTTGTTTAGGTAAGAAACGTGAAAAACGTTATGCATCCAAGCAAGAGTTGGTGGCAATGCAATTTGGTAAGCTACAAGATTCACTTCCTCAAGAATCTCAAAAGGTCCTACATAGCGCAGAGCTAGTTTGGATGACTTTCCAAACTTGATGGAACTCTTATGAGGTTTTACCCTTAACAACACCTTGTCACCTACAACAAAATTCTTGGGTACTTGCTTTGCATCTGCATAGATTTTATGTCTATCATTGGCTTCAACTAGCCTTTGCTTAACAATCCTAACCTGTTCTTCCATTTCAGCCAACATTTCTGGCCCAAGACTCACCCTATCCTCAAGTTTATCCCAACTTATAGGGGTTCGACACTTTTGACCATATAATGCTTTGAAAGGAGCCATCTTTATTGCGGAATGGTAGGAAATATTATGAGCGAATTCCACTTAAGAAAATTAATCTTCCCACTTGTATTGTTGATCCATGTAATACATTCTAAGCAGGTCTTGGAGTACTTGGTTCACCCTTTATGTTTGTCCATCTATTTATGGATGATATGTTGAACTTATATTTAGTTGAGTCCCAAATGCAGAAAATAAGGTTTACCAAAACCTTGAGGTCACATGTGCATTCCTATCTGAGATAATCTTCTCAAGAATTCCATGTAGTCTAAACACCTCTTGAAGGTATTTTCAAGTTATGATAGGAGCTCCATTAGTTAGATTCTCAGGTATGAAATGTGCTACCTCGGTAAGCTTGTCCACACCCATAGGAATGGCATTGTGCTTATTCCTTGACATAGGCAATCCTTGCACAAAGTCCATACTTATGACTTGCCACTTACTTTCTGGAATATCATATGGGTATAGTAAGCCTGCAAGATGATGATGTTTAGCTTTCACCCTTTGAAATTTTAGGCACTTAGCCACAAATCTAGCAGCATCCCCTTTCATCCCTTTCCAAAAATATAATGGCTTTACATCGGCCAACATTTTTGTCACACCAGGATGTCCAAAGTAAGGTGCTTCATGAACTTCTTTCTATACCAGATTTCGTAACTCTTCAGAGTTAGGTACATACATTCTCTCCTTATACCTAAGAAATCCTTTGGGTTCAAAATTAAAACCTCCATACCTTGCATCTTGTAGATTGCTCGTGAGTGCTTGCTTAACTTGCATGTAGTATTCATCCTCTTTGCATTTCTACAATACTTGGCCTTTAAAGTTAGTTTGGATTGTCATTGTTGAGGCAATATGACGTCTACAACTTAAGGCATCAGCAACCCAATTTTCTTTTCCCTTGATATATCTAATATGGAATTCATAACCAGATATCAACTTCAACCATCTTCTTTGTCATGAATTCAAATTAGTCTAAGTGAATAGATATTTCAACCCATGATGATCGGTTTTCATCTCAAAGGGCTTTCCCAACAAGTAATGCCTCCACATCTGCAATGCATGAACCATCGTTGTTAACTCTAAATCATGTGATGCATAATTTTTCTCATAGGGTTTCAGCTTCCTTGATTCATAAGCAATTAATTTCTCTTCTTGCATTAAAACTCCACCCAATCCTTCTCCTGATGCATCTGTGACAACAGTGAAGTCATCATCAGGATCTAGTACTTTCAAAATTGGGGCAGTAGTTAACATCTCTTTGAGTAGATCAAATGTTTCTTGGAATTTTTCTATCCACTCAAACCTCTTCCCTTTCCTCTACAAAGAAGTAATTGCAAAGGCTATCTTGGAGAAGTTTTCAACAAACTTCCTGTAATATCCTACCAAACCCATAAAGCTTCTTATCTCATAGACATTTTGGGGTGTTGGCCATTCTAGCACTACCTTGATCTTGGTTGGATCAACTAAGATACCATCTATTGAGATCATGTGTCCAAGATACTGCACTTTCTTTTGAAAGAAGGTACACTTAAAGAGTTCCCCATAAAACTTATGTTCTCTCAGTCATTGCAAAACTATCTCTAAATGCTTACAATGATCCTCCTCATTCTTTGAATAAATTAGGATATCATCCAAGAAAACCAAAACAAACTTATTTAGGAAATCCCTAAATACGTTGTTCATTAGGTTCATAAACGTTGTTGGCACGTTACTTAGTCCAAATGGTAGAACTATAAACTCATAATGCCCAAATCTAGTTCTGAAAACAGTCTTGAAGATGTCCTCATCTTTGATTCTTAACTGGCGGTATCTAGATCATAGATCAATCTTAGAAAATCCAACTCCCCGCATTTTATCAAAAAGATTAGCAATGTGTGGTAATGGATACTTGTTCTTTATCGTAGCTTTATTAAGCATCCAAAAATCTATGTACACTTGCTAAGTACCATCCTTCTTTTTTACAAAGATTATTGATGCTCCCCAATGTGACACACTAGGTCTTATCAATCCCTTAGATAGTAGTTCATCTAGCTCTACCTTAAACTCCATTAACTCAATTGCAGTCATTTTGTAAGGCACTTTGGAAACAGGTTCAGATCCTGGCACTATATCGATGGAGAAATCAAATATCCTTTTCGGTGGTAATCCAGGTAGTTCTCCTGGAAACACATCTGAAAACTTTTACAAGATAGGATGTCTTTCCATATTTGTCTCTCTAGTTTCCATCATTTCACCTTCTTCCATTTTTGAGTAACTTTGTGGTCTATAGTTGTCAAGACCCTCTTGAGAGTTAAATTCCTTATAATCTTCAAGCTTTTCCATCTTAACTGCAAAGAGCTTGCATCCTTTGTTCTTATCCCTAAGCAATTGCATAGCAGAAATTTGACGCAACTTGACTTCCCTATGTATCCCTTGTAGCATCACTTGGTTACCAAAATCATCTAAGCATTCTACTATTTTGGCATGGCAGTCTACCTTGGATCTATGTCTCCAAAGCCAGTTAATTCCTAGGATAACATCATACGATCCTAAGGGTGCTACATATAGGTTTACCTCTATAGAAAAACAAGGTAGCTCAATCCTAGCTTTGAAAAAATATTGTTCCATTGTTGCTCTTGTCTGGTTTGCATATTCTACAACCCATGACTTTGCCATATAACTAGCTTTCCTAAATATTTGCTTTGCTATTCCAGGTGAAACAAAAAATTTAGTAGCTCTAGTATCTATAAGTATAAAAATGGGCAAACCAAATAAAATACCTAGAGTCTATATTGGGGTAACTTGATACTTCGCTTGAGGATCATCCAAGGCAGCATGAATCTTTTGCTAGAATGTCGTTTGTTGGGAAGGAAGTGGGTTTCCATAAGATCATGACCCAAAAGGCTTATTGGGACAATGTATAGCATAGTGGTCTCCACCACATGTGAAGCATCTCGTTGTCGGTCCTTTCTTCCTTGCAGGTTCACTAGATTTACTAGCATTACTTTCAACATTGTTAGCATTTCCACCATTGAACTTATTCCTCTTGTGTTCCCTCCTTGATTCTCTTCCATTATTTTGAGGTCCCTTTTCCCCTTGTTTCTAAAAATCTTGCACACCTTCAAACTTCATTGGAGTTAGTTTAACTTGAGCTCCAGTGAACTTCTTATGATTCCTATTCTCTTGGTGGATGGAGATAGCTTTGAGTTTCTGCTCTTGCTTAATAGCCTTTTCATACACTAGATCCATAGTGGTTGGACCATGAACATCTACCTCACCACCAATCTGGCTATTAAGCCCCATAATGAATTTTTTTATGCTGAAATGTTCATCCTTTTGATACATTGGTACATAACATAACATATGGGTAAACTTTTCCTAGTACTCATTTACTAACATTTCTCCTTGTTTCATATTTTGAAAATCAATAAGTTTTTGGTCGAAAAAGAGTTGAGGTAACCATCTTTTCCAGAATATTTCCACAAACTCGTTCCATGTAAGTTTTAGAGAACTAAGCCCAAGTTCCATTTTCTTATTCATCCACCAATTAGAGGCTTCACTGTCTAACTAATAGGCTCCCCATACTACTTTTGTGACTTTAGAATAGTTTCTAATCTCGAAATATTTCTCCATCTAAATCAACCATGCCTCAGCTTCTTCCCCACTAGTGCTACCTTCAAAATTTGTGGGGTTATTTTCCTCATGTCCCTAGAAAGTTCATTAGCCAAATGCTTCCTACTAGTTCCTTTAGATTGAGAGTGAGACTTCTCATCTCATGTTTATGGGTCTACTCATGATCGTGAGAATTCTCCCCCTCATCTTCATTGTCAGGTACTTCATTAATCGGAACTTCTTGTTCTACTCTCTCTCTTTCCCTTACTTCCTGCTCAAGATTTCCCAACCTTGCATTGGTTTCATGAATAATATCCAAAATTTGATCCAATTTAGCTTCATCACCCACCAGACCTTGTCTAACTTCTTGACTCCCTCCAGGATTAGTCCTTGTTCTCACCATCCTTGCAAGAAAATGGTTATACTTGAAGGTTCATCTCTATTAGATTCAATCATGTTCTTATTATCTTATGGAAAACACTTAAATGAGTATTCATTTATACATAAAGAAATTTCACATAATATTTGAGCACAAGATTTTTGATAAACACATATTTTTTTATTATTCATAAGGATCTCAATATCCTTTCAATTACATAAAGTGACCATTTAGATATTCAAGTGGAGAGTATCCCTCAAATTCACTCGCTTAAGCATAACTCAATGGGGTATACCCCTCAGATTTTTGTTCATCTCTCATTTGCTCATATCTATCCCAAAATGGATTGTAACCTTTGGATTTATCATCTAATACATAGTTGTAGGGGACATAATCCTCTGATTCATTACTTGAGGAAATTACAATCACTTTTGACATAGGAAGGACTCTAAGGTCTCTAAATATGAATGCTAGACTGACACTCCCCTCTGAAGGCATATCCCTAGAAAGAGACAAGGAATCAGACTTTGCTGGTGAAACTAGAGGTAGATAGTTGAAATTGGCCTCCTCCTTCATCCTTCTCTTTACTTCACTAATCTGAGAAAGAGTGTGACTAAAAATTTTAGTATCACTTAACCAGATGACATTGTCATAGTTGGTACCCTCTATCATACAAACAATGGCCTCTTTTTCCTTCTTGGCTTTCAGGTATCGTTTATTCATGATTACTGACTTTCTTTCAATTAACCTAAGACGCACCATCTTGGCACAAGAATTTCCAAAAATTAGTCTCATTCAATGTTAGATGAAAAGTATGATGAGCACATAGGTTCCAAAGCTAAACCTGGTAGCTCTAATACCACATGTAACATGCCAATTGTTCACACAAGTAAAATTCCTAGGTTTTCACTTTCAAGTAAATAAACTATGTTTCATAACCATTGCCATAAAAAAAAAAAAATTCTTAAAGGAGAAAAAATGAACATAGATGAAATAACAAATTCCAATTTTGATTTCATTTCCAAGATAATATTCCACATATTATAATATTTCCAAAGATCGTATACAAAATACATGCATAGCTCAACCGATCTTCAAAGCAATAGATATAGATGGTCTAGGAATCTCCTTTCAAATATCAGTCGCCTGGTGAGGAGGAGAAGCATCACTCAAGCACTTTTTTGCCAACCACGAACTCAAATGTGGTCCCCCACACATCTATCATCTGATAGATGGACCTACCCTTCGACGAAGATATTGGTGGAGTAACCTTGTAACAACAAACATTCTAAGCTTACTGTTGTGCCCTACATAACTAGAACTTGTAGACACTACAATCTTGAACTGGCATTCATAAATGGAACACGATGAATTGACAGTGGAGCCAAAGGCGATCACACTACTTTGGCCAAATTATTCTCACTCAATACCTCGAGTGATAGTCATGTCCTACTCACATACACTACTCAAGCTCGATTTGACTTAGGCCATTATAAACTATGCATAGGTAATTTCCTTCGATAGGTAGTCATTAACCTCAGAATTAATGTATTACCTCCCAAAATACAATGATATTTCTATCCATTAAGCATAAACATAAGTTACCCCCTTCAATGAATAATCTAATCCCAGGTATAACCTATGAGCTTTCAAGCATAATATAACTTAACAATCTATTCCCATTTCATAAATCCTAGTATACATAAACTAGAGATGACATTCAATTTCTTCGTAATATGGAGTAAGTACAAGCACTTATAAGAAAATCACAACAATAAGTCTTTTCCTTTTCCACAAGTAAAATAGACTATTCCTCTATTTCATGCAACCTATTGTAATTCATAATTTAAACACACAGGGCAATCAATCTTTCACAACAAAGACAAACATGAGAGATAAGAATCTCATGCCTGATTTACGCTTATTCCAATTGACACTGGATCCCAAGCTTAGCCTCCTCTTAGAACCAAATTAGCAAAAAAATCTCTTAATTTCTCTCTCACTAAACTCCTATCAATGACTCATAACAAAATAAGAACTCACTTAATGGAAAAATATAGCATAATGGAGCAGCGTAATGATGCAAGGAAGAATTATAAGAAAATGAGGTGAGTATGTCTCATATATATACCCAAAAACTAGCTTCTTTACCCTATATTCAAGGCTTAAGAAATGACACTTCTCAGAACAAAACTATCGACTCAGCTTCACAAAGAAAAGGTGGTGGAATCCTATCACATTACTCACCAGAAACATACAACAAATCGACTATATGCTTGTCATAGTAGTTTGACTACTTCACAATGCACATGTTTAATACAGTGAATCAGTTTCTAGGCATGAAGGACTTCTAAAGGAATCAGAGATTTCATAATATGGCATCAATTTTACAACACATTCCCTATTTTCAAGCCTGCGGTTTAATAGAGAAATCAGTCAATATTCATTTGGCAACACATTTTACAGTCAACTTGGTCATAGACTAGGTAATTGACACATATTGAGTGAATCGACCTCCATACTTATAGTGTTGTTTAGTGCTTGACCTAGCACGTCTATTATCATTGTTCACATCTTTTATTTCATGCACTTAAACACTTTGCATAGTAGATTTAATATTTATGTTTCCATCAACTATTATCCATATGGATTAATGTGTTTCATTGCTTGGTATTGCGCTGCTTAAAAATAGTGCTACATTCATATTAAATCGTCCATAGCACTTATAATTTAAATCGGCCTTTATCATAGATTGACTATATCATTTTACACACACACACACACACATATATATACATGTATACATATGTCTACATATATTGACATACTCGTATGGACATTCCAATTTGTCAACACGTACATGTATATCGACATATGTATATGTGTATATATCTTATATATATACATTCGATTACACAATCAAACACATCAACAATTAATATCTTATCAATAGGTATATATACATGTGGTGTGTGTGTGTATACATGTCTATTTGTCCTCATGATGTCACCATGCCCATAAGCAACATGTCCATAAGTGTGCATAGGTACATCTACCTATGTACTCCCGTGTACGTGTTCTCTCATGTGTATGGCTATCTTCGACATGCATATGTATACATATATACATTCTATGTATACATATATACATTCTATGTATATATATCTCCTCAATCAAGTATAGCAATATAAAGGAGAACTCATAGCACCAAACACATAAACACCATCCAAGAATGCACTTAACAATAATCAAGATCCTTCCCTAATGAAAACACATTAAACTAAAGGATGACTTACCAATTCCCAACTCTATGACTTGACTCAACCCATCTATTATGAGTGTGTGTGTAAGCTCAGTTAGGTTTTTTTATAGGTTACCTAACCAAGTTCATCTCCAGAGTGATACTTCCCCTTGCTTTTGGAGGATTGATTATGAAAGTGCATCCAACTTAACATATTTCATGGTAGTTAGTTGTTCATTTAAACAAGCATTTACATAATACTATTCATAGTTAGAATATCAAATTTAATAACCATTCAGTCCATATAATGCATTCCATCACATAACATTAACTGAAATAAACATTCATTAATAATATTTTTGATAAAAAAAAGTGCAACCACATATATTTTCAATCAGAATTCCAAATATATTCACATATGCAATAATTTACCCTAACATAGTAACAGTAAATAGATAAACACACAATGGGGTGTGACAAAAATTGACTAATGTATTTAATTCAAGTGATTTTTTAACATTAAATTTGTTGAATATTCATAGTATTAAAAATGTGTAATACCAGTCCACAAAGGTAATTAAACATCTAACTCTTCAACTGAAGCATATAGGATGTTCACAAACACTTCCTAAACAAGCATTACAAAATATGATAAGGTGCAAATGAAAACAAGAGTTAAATAAACATGTGTAAAGAGAATGTATTTGATATATTTATCCACAATAATGGATCTAGAATCAACACCAATTTAGATCATTCTTTCACAAAGATACACAAGACGCGTCTTGTAACTCAAATCAAGTGAGACAAGGAGGTTAACACAACATATTTACCCAAATAAACCATCTCCAATTAACCACCGTTAGGGAAAACTTGTGCCTACACACTAATCAAAATATTAGGCATACTTGCTCCACACAACATAGTTAAAGCACAATCTAAACATCCAATGAGATATGATATCAATTAAAAATCATTCTAAAGTCACATGATCCAAATATCATAAAGACAAAAATTGATAATCATCACAATCATAATACTAAACTAGATAACATAATCAAATAATGTATTGAAAAATTAATAAAAAATAATAAAGATGGATGTTATAATAGTCCAAACATATAAATTCACAACATATGCATCCCATAATGTGCACTTAGAAACAAACATCCAATATAACGCATCATTAATAAAGTACATCAATAATAATATAGAACATTATTGATAAGTATAATATTCATAACAAAATAAAAATAAAATAGACATATAAGGCACATATGCCTTCTAACATCCTCCGCCTAAGACTAGCTTACTCTTGGAAGCCTTCAAAAAGGTAAGGATGGAGAACTCTCATCTACATAGCATCCTCCCAAGTAGTTGTACCATCAAGATGGTCCCACTAAACCCTTACTTGGTCTAGGTCTCAACCTCGAATGCTTGGCATTTAATGTTGTAATATACAAATGGGCTCCAAAGAAAGAAACCTATCCTCCTCAACCTACAATGTCCCCCAATCAAGAACATGCATCATATTTGGATAGACTATCTAAGTATAGAAATATGAAATACATCATGGATGTTGAAGAGACTAGGTGGTAAGGTAATCTGATACATGATAGGACCAATTGTCTCAAGGATTTAAAAAGGACCAATAAATTAATATAATAAAATTTTCTTGTAATGGATTAGGATCTCGTGCATTCTTACTCACAAAAATAATTGATCTCCAATTGATAAATTTCAATATAATCTCTTGGCATCAACAACTACTCATTAATCCAAACAACTTGCCACTCCATATCCTAAATAATTTTAGGTTCAAGGATGACTTGATCCTCTAACTTATCCAAACCCAATGGATTCCAAGAAGGATGGTCATGCAAGTCCTAATATGACACCATGCCAAGAGAGCTATGATACCCATTATTATATGTAAACTTAACAAGGTATAAATAGTCCTCCCATTTGAAATATCAATCCCTTAAATGCATGCAAAGCATGTCCTCAATAACCTAATTCACTCTCAATCTAATCATCTATCTCTAGTTGATAGGTTGAACTAAAGTTGAGTTGAGTATTGTAATAAATAAAAATACGACCTTTTCCTAAATTTATTGGTGTTATGGTAGTGTGTGTTATATTGTAAACTATATGTAAATTAAGGTTATGTTGAGGTAACTATATGCAAGTATATGCAAACTAAGGTGCCTAAGGTTATCTCCAACTATCCAAACCTTAATTAACAACCACTATTGAGTGGAGATGGATGTTTTAATTGAATACTAAATGAAACTATGCTAGTAGATGCAATTGGGACATAAAAACTATAAAAACATTATGATAGAATGTGTAAAAATAGAAAATAAATGACCAAGATGCACCTAGATGGAGAGATAGTTACTAAAGTTATTGGAAACTAGATGTTGCCCTTATCAGAAAAATTTGGAAGCATTTGGTTCAACTAGGACCAAGCTACAAGATGTCAAAATAATTAACAAGAAGGCTAGTTCTAGGGGCAACCATGTCCATATAGTTGGTGAGAACTTGAGGCATTTTGGGTAGTTGGGTCATTATCTAATACAACTTCTAAGAGATGGACACTTGTCTATAAACAAAAAAGAGGACTAATTAGTAGAAAACTTGTGATGAGTCAATGCATGAAATGAAATAATGAAACTAATATGGAATGATGAAATAGGTTCACCTAAGAAATGAATTGATGGGGGGGCAAGACAATGGATTTCTTATAGACACCATAAAGAAGGTACTCCAAGGTTTTTAGCTTTAGAACAACAAGTTGGACTTAGAAATCTATCGCAAACCTAAGTTACTACATTTTCATGAAAATTGAGATTAGTCTAAAAAAACTTAATTTTTTATTTAATAATTTACTAACTTTTTAGTATTGATGGCCTTAGGGGTGTCAAGGACCTTCGTAACTAAACTTAATTAAATGGGAGTTATTTAGGGGCCTAAAATGATAAGTAGGGGCTAGTATAACAACCAAGTCTTGTTTTAGTGGCCAACAAGGCAGCCAAGTCCTCCTAGTGTAGCCAAGTCCTTAATAGATATGAGATTGAAACTTTCTTTTTGATGAATATTTTTTTATTTAATAGATAATAGTAGTAAAATATTCACACAAAAAAAGAGGGTGATAGGGAAGCACACCCACAAAGTCTAATGGGACCAATTTATCTTGTCCTCTTTCTAATAAATTTAATTTACATAAATTTTTAGCTCATTCTTATATTTCCTATGGGCTAAGGCAAAAATAATAGGAAATTTTTTGTTTAATATTTAATTGTAATCTTGCAAATTAAGGATTTATTATTCCTATGAGCAATTAAATATTAAATAATATTATTTTATTACCCAAGTGGGGATGTGAAGTTTTATGAGGTGCCATTTGTAACTTCCAAAGATAAAATTAGATCTTATGATGGATATGACAAAATATATGAAAGCTTGTAAAAAGGGAGTTATTGCTTATTTTAGCAAAAAAAAATTATAGTGGTTATGACATATGAGCACCCTTTGAGGGAAGTTGTTGGAAATAAAATTATTTTAAATTATTTTCCAAGAGAGGGATGTTTTGAATTGATAGGATTTATTTATATGATGATATTTACATACAAAAGGTTCTTTTGATCATATTTATCTCTCAACTTTTTCTATATGAGCACTTGAGCTTTTACAATTCCTTATGTAGATGAAAACCCATTGAAGGTAGAGATAAATTGATGAAAACAAATTGATTTCATGAGGAAATATTACACAAATTTTTTAATTGATCTTCATGGATTTTTTGGATTTTGTAGTCTTTTGTCTTGGTGTAGTTTGTTTTGATTGTTGCAAATTTTCTAGAGATTTGGTGTGGAGATTCATTCTTAGTTTTGGAGTGTTATTTTAAGGTCATTTTTCTATTGTATTTCAAAATGTTTTTTTCTTTATTCGATAAAATATCAACTTGGGTGTTTTGTATCTTCATCTTTTAGTTGGAGCAAATTCATTGTTATTATTGTGTAGGATTTTACAATATTTTGGGTGAAGATTATAAAAGTTTATTTCCATATTTTTTTGTTGTTTCTATCATTGTTATATTTTCTATTTTAGCAGCATATTTTATGCTTAAAAGTAATATTTTAAATATAGAAGAATTTTCCAATTGTTTAGTGTAAAAAACATCAATATCATGTGCATGATTTGCGTAGAAATTGATAAATCTTTGTGGCTATTTAAAAATATTTTAGAAAGTGATATAATGAGGATTTGAAATATATTATTTTTTCTTATATTTTTTGTGTGTTGATGAATTTTTAATAAATCATCAAATTATTTACTCTGCGACATTACAATGATATCAAATTTGTGATCTTGTCAACTTGAAAGGGTATCTTGATGTTTGATGCTTTCAAGTGACAAAGAAATCAAATATTTGAGAAGTGAGAAAAAAAAATTGCAACAAGTAGAAATTATGGCATAGTGGAGGAATATTGAAGAGGATATAGTTGCTAGAGGAAAAGGAAAAGAAATAGATACTCAAAATTCAAGGGTTGGATTTGTAAATAGACCTTTAAAACCCAACTTCATTCAAAGAGAAGAAATTATTTTAGAGGAGGAAACTTCATTTTAGGATGATATTGTTTCCTCCTATGCAAAATACAAATCTCTCTTGATTGAGATCTAAGAGTCTAGGACATTAACAAATTATGTGACTATGTCGAAGACTAAAGGTGTGTAGAAGCAAGAATCTAAATTACAAGAAAATCCAAAGGACCAAAGGATCTTGATTATACTCTGGGTAAAATAACCCTCTCCACTTTTGATGGATCTGATAAAAGTATTGCAAGAGCATGGTTGAAAATTTGAGGCACTTTTAGGACCTTCGAAGTGTTTTTGGAGAAGCAATCTAGTATTTTATCAATAAATACACACAAATAATGAGGGGAGTATGTGAACAAAAGATAGAATTTATGTAGTGTGGTATTCAACATCAAAATATAATTCATTGAAACCCTTAGTAGAACAATGTGGAAGAATAAAAATTTATAGGAGATGGCTAATTATGTGATTCAATTCAGGAATGAAACTTGTCTTTTTAGTTGAGTCAATCAATTATGCTAACTACATTCAAAACCATATGCCCCACAAGGAAATGTAGAATATGACTCTCAAGGAGGCTTTGTTGTATGTCATGCCTAATATTTTAGCTTTCTAAGTATTTGGTAATGAGGATTGAGAATTTATTTCGAATAGTCAATATAAGGCTATGGAGAAGAGATGACATGTAGTTGTCTAAAGATATTTCCTTTCTTGTTGATCTTGTCTCGTATTTCTCTCAATTCAATAGAAGGAAACTAAATATATCTTGAGATATATCCAAGGCACTTAACATTTTAGCATTCACCACATTTCAAGTGCTTCTCAAATTATGGGCTTCATTAACTCAAATTGGGTTAGTGATGTTGATGATCAAATGTTTACTTCTAGTTCTATCTACTACCTTGGTTTTGGTCTAATGGAATAGTATTACAAGAAGTAAACAACTATTGCATTATCTTCTAGAGAAGCTAAGCATCCAATTGTGATTCTTACTAGCCATGAAGTTCTTTGGATTTTTCAATTGATGAAAAAATTAAGCATTGGACTCTTTATCGCCCCACTACTCTTTTATGTGATAATCAAAGTGTCTTACATATTTAATGCATCCCAATGGAACATCAATAGACTAGTAATAGTGAGAACCACATGCACTTCATTCAAAAACTCATCTAAGATGGTGTTCTCAAGTTGGAGTATTTTCCTACTAATGAGCATGTTGTAGACATCTTCACTAAGCCTTTGGTATTGTCACACTATCTTTGTTCCCTATCAATGCTTGGGATGAAGGAAAGTGTCTTTGGGGGATCATCTTGGGTCCTCCTTCCTTCACTTGTACTTATTTATTTGTATACTCTCTTTTAGGGAAAAAAATTCCTATAAGTTTTGTTCATGGGTACCTAGTCAAAACTTTTTGTCACCACCCATCTTTGAGCTTTTTTACTCTTTTATTTTCCCCCCTAAGTTTCACTTAAGAGGGTCGTTGGTATGAACAGGGTATATTACCTAAATGGTTCCCTTCAAGGTCCTTTTCACACCTAGCTAGATAAGTTTACTTAGAGAATTTAATTTTTGTGTCTCAAGGCATGAGATCATAACACTAAACATAATCTCATTTTGTCCTGTCTCAACCTTACCTATATATACAAGGGTCCTTTATGCATATTTCATCCCATTGCATTGTATACTATTAGCATTGTTAGAGTTGGCTATGGAGATACCCAAGATCTAGAAGCCAAATGGAAAGCACAAAGAGATCAATATGTAATGCTCAATATTGTAATGAAATTGATTATCCAAGAATTCCACTATACAATATATGAGAATCCTTTGGTTATATAGCCAAGGTGAGACATAGGATTAGACAAGATCATGACAAGTATCTTAATCCTATGACATGAGACAACTAATTTGACATAAAAGTTAAAAAGATAAGATCTAGACATGACAACTAAGTCTTCTAAAAATAATCTTAGGACCTAAGTAAACTTAACATGTGAATGTTCCCTAAGTCCCTAGTAAATGAATTAACTAGGTACAAGACATTTATTCACGCCAATACCCACCCTTAAGTACAACTTAGGGATTAGATTATTATGCAAATGATGCAAATATGAAAGGATGGGTCTTGACTACTAGGCCATGTTAGGTACCCATGTACAAATACAAATGCAATATCTCCCAAACAGAGAAAAGGAAAAAACTCAATGGGACAAAAATCCTCCCCAAAAGAGAGATGAAATACAAAATAATATCAATGATGCATGAGAGGGATAAAACCCAATGTGAGGAAAATACCCCCCATAAGAGAGAAGAAGAAGAGAGACTATACATCCCCCTCTCAATGGCGAGTCTTCTTCAATGGTAGAAGCTCAACATTGAAAGTTGAAGATGATCTAATCTCACCAAAAAACATTCCTCCCCTTAGGAAGAAACAAAACCAAGATGATATGCAGGATGTATTCCCATTCTTGAAAGGAAGATGTGGGAAGAATAATGATATGTGATGTCTCTACACTATGCTCAAGTGTCTCCATGTCGATGCCAAAAACTAACACACTCCAAACAGGCATTCTAGGCCACACAACTGAAGATGTCAATCTAGAATATCCTAGAGATGAATGTAGAACACAATCCAAAGACAAACATGTCTCCTCTAAAGACAAAGAAGCCTCTTCCAAATGATGTCCAAAAGTATCCACACTCATGTCAAATGGAAAAGAATGATCATGTAGAGAATGAACAAGAGGGTCAAAGAATTCCCTCGCAAAAACTGAAGAAGAATCATCTTCATCAAAGAGAATATGTATGTAATCAATGGTGTCTCCCAAATCTAAAATGTGAGACTCAACAAACAACCCACCAATTTTTATCATGTATGCATCCCAAGTAGATGTAGTTGGAAAATAATGTAGATCTTGTTGCACTAAATCACATGAAGCCATATTTTTGGCAACACAAGCATCATCAACTGTAATGGTAGATGGAGGAGATAAAATGCAAGGCTCAAGAATGGAATCCGATGTGAGAACCCCCAAGTTCAATTAGCCAAATGTCTCATATGAATCATGGTTCACACTAGAAGTGTGATCAACAGTTGAAGGAACAATGTCATCATCAAAAGCAAAATCTGCAAAAGGTGTACAACCAAGATGAATAATCAACCATCACAATAGCAATGATCTCTCTACTCTCCAAGTCTCTAATGATAATTGAATCGGGAGTGAATTCCACAGTCTCCCATCTCCACCATGTGTAATCTGATAGATGGAAAGAAGATTGTTTGAAAAATCTAATACACAAAACATCATTGAAAGTGCCCTCCCCAATATCAATAGATCCCTTCCCAATTACACTCATGTATGTATTGTTTCTTATCAAAATAGGAGACAAAACAAGGCTCAAAAGAAGAGAAAATAGACTATGAAGATGCCATGTGATGAGATGCTCCTAAATATAGAAGTCATAAGACTTGTAGAAGCACAAAGAGCTTTCCCCTTATTTCCTGATGTAGAAGCCAAACCAACATGACCTTTGTCCTTATTAGACTGTTTTGAAGAAGAAGAAGAAGTTGACTCATACATTCTGGAAGGAGGATCAATATGGTTCTTTTTAAGAAGATGTTTCGATTCATTAATATCCTTCTTATAACAAGAATGATCATCATGTCCAAGCTTCTTGCAATATGAACAAGTTGGCTTCTCCTTCTTAGATGAATTTTCTTTGGAAGAGAATTTATTCTTTGATCTAAATGTGGATTGTTCTTTGGTTTCTTTTGTTTCTTATCACTATGTTCTAATTATTTCACCTAACTAGCCAACAATGCCTGAGATTTGGATGATGAGACCCATCAAGATAAGTTTTTGTTGTTCATGTATCAACATCTCAAAAAATGATGCAAATGAAGGTGTAGTATATGCAAACCCCATAGTTAACCTAAGTATGAAAGTTAGAAACAAAAGCAACATAATCAGGACCAAGTTTGTTCAATGCATTATAGACCAATTGAATGTCCTTATCAATTCCAAATGCTTTACATTTCTCTCTTAGATCACTGACCTTAGTGATGTAGTCCTGGATGTTTTCAAAGTTATTAGGATCAAGGCACATCATTTCATTATCAATTTGATATTCTCTTACTTCATTTGTAGTACCATACAATTTTTTCAATTTGTTCCAAGCTTTATGAGAATTTTTACATGATTCAATTTGAAACAACAAATATTGAGAAACTAGTTTACGAAGACATCTAAAAGCTTTAGTATGTTCAATCATCCAAATTATCTTTTTATCTACATTTGTAGGTTTAGGTACCTTATTTTTAACATATAGAGAGTGAACTTCAATCATTAGAACACTCCATACATTTTGATGCCATGTTGAATATTTATATGATGTGAGCAAAGGAACCTTAGAATGACCCATGGAAAAGAAGAGCACAAGAAAACAAATCAAAACAATGCACCAAGAGACCCCCCTGAATCACTCAATCAAGAAACCCCTCCAATAATATATGATTTGGCACTTTATATTTAGTGTGTTTACAGATGCCACTTGCAAAAAAATGAAGTGGACTTGATTTTGTGCATACAGATGCCAAATTTTGCCACAAGCTCAAAATAAAATTTTTACATAAAATTAGATCAATCTTATCACACCATTGAGAAGTACACAAAAAATATGAACTTTAAAAAAAATCACTCAAAAATGTTATTGTATGAGCAAGAACGGAGCCCCAGAAGTTCCCAAAATGAGAATGGCTCAACAACACCTGTGAGAATCTACAATTTCTAGAAAAAATAGGTACCAAAATAAAAAAATTGATTGCACCACTGCAAAGAGCACCAAATTTTTCTCCAAAGCAAAAAAAAAAACTCACAAAAAGGAGGTCATATGGCCGAGATATGACTGTTTGAAAATTGACTACAAAACTAAAAATTGCATCTATGAGGGAGCCAAAAAAAAATTAAAAAATAGCTGACACCTTGCTAATGTCAACAATTCGCTATGTTGAATTTGATGAATTATCATCCATCAAAAAAGAATATGCTCTGCACCCACCAAAATATTCTTTGTTCTACGGCTTAAATTTGATGTCCTCATGGACATCACCGATACCATGGATGCTGGAATATTAGACGAATATTCTAATTCTGGTGGCAGATTTTTAGCAAATTATTCCACAAAATCTCAATGGAGTTTTTAAAAAAGGTGTCGTCGATTTTTCAAAAAAGACAATCATCAAGGCCATTGGTGGGGCCTTCAGCCTACGCCACATGACAATCGAGCGGGGCCCCTACGTACTATAAGGTACTGCTGGTACTTGCAATTGTAGGTACAATCTATGATTATGCAGACTTTTTATATTTTAATTTTAAATAAAACTTTCTGAAAAAATCAAATCGACCTTTGCAATATTTTAAAAAATCATATTTTTATAAAAAAAAAAAAAAAAAAAAATTGAAATTGTACCATCATGTGCAGGTTGGGTCGTATAGCCCGACTAGTAAAATTTTTTGCCTCAAAGGACAATTTTCTCCAAAATTGACTATTTGATAGTCGATCTATATATTTTTGGGCCTTTAGAGCACGATGGCAATGTCCTTTTTGACTCAAAATGCTTTGAAGTGGTAGCTACCTCCTAGATCTGGCAACCACCTTCAATTTTAAATCCTTGAAAAATTGGCCTCCAATGTCCAATTTGGATGAAACAAACAAAAAATTTGACTTTCTTAGGCACTCCGAATGTAATGGTTAACTCAAATCTGATGCAACAAGCTCCCAAAATGCACTCGCAATACAAAGTCAAAAAAAAGGAACCCTCCAAAGTTTGGTATTTCTATCAAGTTTTCTAATTCTCTAGATCATCATATAATGCAAGAGAAGAGCATACTCAACTTTTCAAGATCTACCAAGATCTCTCAAAAAAGATTATCCAATGGTACCCAACCCACTCTGATACCATGTTAGAGTTGGCTATGGAGATACCCAAGATCTAGAGGTCAAATAGAAAACACAAAGAGATCAATCAATATGCAATGCTCAAGATTGCAATGCAATTGATTATCCAAGAATTCCTCTATACAATATATGAGAACCCCTTGGTTATATAGTGTAGTGCCTCTCGTGTTATTGTACTCCTATGATACTTTTTGTGTGTGATTGATGTCATTTAGATACTGCTTATGTTGATGCGTACTCGAGACTATATTGGTGACTATTTAATCATGTTGTTTGGTTGGTTGACAGTTTTTCTTACTGGACTTGGTTGTTTATGACACTATTACTTTTGATATGTGGACATATGTGTTTGATGTTATGTTTATGCAGTTGTGTACTTATCATTTAATGATGATGTTTTGATTGAAATTCGGGTGAGAGGGACAATGTTGCATCACTCATTTGTGAGTGCCCTGCCACACTACAATTCTCTCTCATGGTGTGTATGGCATCGGATATATATATGTTGTTTCGACACTTGTTTTTTTATATAGGATTGCAAGTACCCAAGCCTCGATTCCACAGCGGCAAGGCAGTGACCTCATAAATTCCCAATGGGTATAGGGATTGAAAATGGATTTGACAAAGCATCTCGTCCGGAAGTGTCATCTCGTCATTGTTTGACAATGTCGTCCATCAGTACCTCGTCTTGTTTGGTATCGTTTTGTTCATGTCGTTCCTTTTAACCATTCATTTATCGTTGTTTTGTTTGTTCATGTTCATTTCTGTTCAGGCATTGCTTTGGGCTTTGTAGCTCATTATTTTGTAATATTGATTTATTAAAATAATAAATTAAATTATCAAATTTTTAAGAGGACTCAAATAATTAAAATATTAAATTAATCTAAACTATTATTTTATTACGACGAAAATATAAATAAAACACAAAATTATAATTTTAAAATAATGATTATTTTAGAATTAAAATATAGTGGATTGTTAATCCACATATTAATAATTTTTACCCCAGAATTCATTCCTTTATTAGGAGGAATGTAATAAATAATACATCACGAAATAAAGTTTAAAATATATATATATATAATTAAAGTTTATCACTGTAAGAGATTTAATTAAATTGAATAAGCATGATATAATTATAACGGTTAAAATATTGAATTAAGAGTGAAATGTTTCCCGTAATGGCAATCAACTTAAATTAGTGGGGGTAGATTTCTTAATTCGTTAAATTCCTCTAGGTGGTTAAGCAGGGTAAAGGATTATTGTCAGGTGTTAAAATTGGAATTGGTGAAATTGACACCTATCTCCTTTGCTATCGAGAAACGATGAAATTTTCCTCGATTTATTTTGGGTTTGAAATAAATGGTGAAAAAGGAAATTTTTGGCAAAAAAATGTGTTACAGAGAATTTGAAAAGAAAAGAGTTTTTCACTATGGAGGGTGAAAAAGGTAAAGGTGAAAAGAAAGAGTTCTTCAGCAAGTAGAATTGGGGAATTATCGGATATCATCTTCATCTATAGTTGCAAATCTCCAGGTTGGTTTCTCTTAATTTTTCCTTACAATGTTAGAATGTGTTCCAAGGTGCTTCATTTATCCTCAAATTTTGAAAGCCCCTTTGTTTAATTTATTTTGTGCGCATTTTTTTTTATGCAAGCCTACTCTTTAGATTGTTTCATTTTACATCTCCAATATTCTCCTCTGGAAATCAAACCTGTAGATGGATGCTAATGGTTCACATCTCTCATAACAACTTTTCTTGCATCATTTGATCTTTCCCCTTTCGGCATTTGAATCTATTCAAGGTAGCAAATTTCTAAGTATGGCTCATTGTTTCCTATGTTTGATGGTGTTGATTTTCTCACTTTACACTTGGGAGTTCGACTCTAGGTCATTCATCTATTGGTTCGGTGCTTTTTTGGGCACTACTATAAGATTATTCACATGTTATAAAACTAGCAATCGCACATTGGTGTGCAATGGGTACGCTAAAGAGGTGTGGAAGGTTAATTAGGGAAGTTTTGGTCTATTTTTTGCATATATTTGTGTAGTACATGAGGTAAACTAGTAGACCATCTACCAAATGATGTTTTTACAAAAAAAGTCTTAAAGTGGAGAAGTGATAGTTTCAAATCAGCTATGCAACCACTTATAGAGATCCCAATGTGACTTAAAAAATCTCTTAATTAGGAAGATAATCAAGCTCTATTACCAATAGGCTCATGCTATGTTCGCAATAGGGAGAGAGAGAGAGAGAGAGAGAGATATAGGGATAGAAAGAGGGAGAGATAGAGTGGGGAAGAGCAAGAGAGAGAGAGGGGTAAGGAGATCAAGATAGAGAGGAAGATAGAGGTAGAGATTGTAACATCCCTCCTCTTAATACTCAAGTAAACTCAACAATTTACTAGAAGGTAAATAAACTTAGTAACCATGAGGGAGAATTTTAAAAATATATATATTTGCATGATTACAAGAAATAAAGTATAACTTTTCCAGATAATTTCTAACTTGAAATCATATGTAATCACTGCTAAAACCACAAGAAGTCCAGACACCTTTCATTTATATCACATAAAATACACTTGGCATAAAGAATAGTTTTACCTCAAGGGTTGACGGTCATAAGCCATAACATGGAGTTCACTACATCTGGAATGTTGATATCTATCTTTGCGAGCCTCGGTGAGTCTTTTGCTACAGAGGGAGAGCATCATCTGAGTTCTTTTCCTCCAACCACAGACTCAAGTGGTCCCCTACACACTTCCTAACTTGAAGCACCCCAACCCTTCATGAAGGGTATAGATGTAAGGAACTATTAATTTTCTTCATCTGAGTCCTAGGGATGTGTCCTACAAAACTCAATCGACCATACAACTCTAGATCCCCTCTAGCTAAGTATGATCATTCTGATTAGTCATGCCATCTAGACACACACCTTTGACTCATCTTGGAACTGTCTCATCCTATAGTTTACTTACTTTATTTGGTACTCTAGACACAAACTAGTTTGTATAGAAAATCCATTCTAGCCAATTTGACTTAGAACTAATCCTTAATCTAGGATATTCATTCAATGTAAAGATTTAGGTGTTTCAAACCTTTTAAAAGTCCCTTATTGCATCCTTGCAATATCTAGGGTTTATGACTTCCTGTCATTTTACTCTCAAGATTCAATACCCAACATCTTGATGCATTAAATCGAGTTTCGACATTATCATAGAATCTCTTAAGGTATTATAAAGACTTCCTGCCTTGTTCTATGGTTTCTCGACCTTTCATTGTCAATCAATATACATATATATATACAATGTCATATCTGACATAAGTGTTACATATTTCCTATATCCTCCTTGTTTCAATACTAGGGTTTAGCTTCTCTAACCCAATACATGGAAATATCAAACATCCTTGTTCTCCAAAGATAATAGCATTAATGAAGCAAAACATAAGAGCAATTACTTCTAGTCTTACCCAGACGACTTAGCATTTCTCAAATTCACATTTCATATAACATGAATAAGCATGATATTCAAGGAATATTCTCATTGATATGTATATTGATATATATATATATATATATATATATATATATATATATATATCTTAATGAGTGTCGTTACTTCTTATAGCTAGTACTTTGACTAAGTTCAATCCTTCAACCTTAATAGGTTAGATTTGTAAGAGATATTAAATTGCTTCCAACTTCCTTGTCTACTCAAGTTTATTCACATTCAAATAAGGATAGGGTATAAACTCATGATTATCATCCTTTATATAAGTATGTCACATATACCTATAACAACAATCTCAAGTACAATAGACATGTAGGTTGAGTTTCGGTCTCCCAACATCCCCTTCTTGAAGTTGGTTACGACATTGATACCAAGTATTCGAATAACGAAATTCCTTTGTACACATAGTTCTAAAATAAGTTCAATAAAGGCTACAAGATCAACATCATTACATTGTCAAGATCTCTCTTTCTCTTGAGAACCATAACATAAGCAACCAATGCTATCAAAGGCTATCTAGGCTTCCACATTCGTGGGTCACCTATTTCCTTAACATGTAATACAAAAATTGACAAGAGGAATTCTATTTCCTACAAAGAAATCTTTTTCTATGTTGCAATCTCCTTACTTCAATATCATGATGATATTTTCTAATCTAAAAAGTCCCTTGAGAGAATTAGAAAGATTTCATCTATAGAGCTATCCTGGTCTTTAACATCGACTAAAGGATCTATTTCCATTTTTCTTAGTTACCCATTACTATCTTCAAATCCAATTTCAATAATATATGACAATACAACATAAGTATAATGCACTCTGGTTTTCTCCAAACCTCTTAGGTGCTATATAATCCCTCGTTACTCTAGGAATGTGAATACGTTATACAATAACCATTCTTTGACTAACGTCAATTGAATAATCTTAGAAGTTCTATTCACATATCAATACTTACAATCCTATTGATAATCCTGGAATGTTCACTATCTTTCATCTTAAATGAATTATGAACTCATACAAGTGTTTCCTCGATACCTTGAATATTATAAAACATAGTTGTTAAATTCTTTAAGTGTTATCGTATCTCCAACCTTGGATATTCCAAAAGAGATCAATATCTCTCTATTGCTTTGGATTAATGGGTTTCTAGCACAAGCTTGTCAACGTTTTCATTCCTTATTCTCGTGTTTGGAAAATAGAACTATCTGAATATCTTTGTTATTGCATAGGCACTCCAATGAGATATTCATTTCTGGTTACTGTTAACTACACTAGATATAATTTGAACAATGACATAATGAATTTAAATATTAGTGTCGAAGAGACTTTAGAGCTCAAGATGTATATCAATATACATGAGGACACTCAACTTTTCGTTTATTTCAAGACTTTACACTTGTCTTTGAGACTTCATATCTCTTAGGAATTTCCATTTCCAAAACGAAGCTTAAGCTACAGGAGTTTATGGTGAACACACAAGGTAATAAGGCCGATTCATACCTAAGCAATTCTCCCAAATATACTCAGATGTTACACTTTGTTGGCTCCTCTAGTCTGTGACGACCTTCTGGTGATATGACACAGCATTAAGTGTCTTGCCCACTGGGCTCGAGCTTCCTCCCTCAGAACGCACACATCCATATGAATGATGTTCAGGGACTGCAATGAATGCATGATATGTACAAAATGGATTTATTCCAGATGCTTTCGAAACTTCGAAGCAAATGACATCCCCTGTGTAAAGAAACTTCCGCCAGCTTTTCTGGCATCCCCTCTTCCTGCGCTAAAATGGGAGCTCAAAGAAAACGTGGTCCCCTCCCTTGTGTCCATTGCAGGATATCTTTCAAAATTCCTGTCGCCTCCACTCTTGTATAATTGATTCTTGATCCCTTGCAAACGGTTTCTTTCTTTTCTTTTATTCTCTTTCCGTTCTTCAAGGTAACTAAGGGCCACCCCCGACGGTTTTGCAAGTATCCTCTAATATCTTAATCTTCACCCTATAAGTCAGTTCTAATTACCGTTTTCTTTTACTGGTATCTCCACCATGCCGCAGATACATAGGCAAAGTCTTTGCCTTAAAGCGAGTTTTGCTCGCAAGCAAGGAGTGGAGTAGTTGGTCCTTTTGACCACTCTCCCATAATCCTCCATTTTCTCCTAATAGGAATAAAATATTCTTATAGATCATGTTAAACATGTAAATATATATGTCAATAAAATATTGCACGTAAATAATGCATATTAATGTCATTATTCATTATTCGACAAGATGTGTGAACGGGGTCGAGGTACTCTCCCCCTCACAATCTTGCAAAACATCAAAATCAAACATATAAATAGGTTAATATATTGGTATTTTGACCAGGCAATACCAAAACTATAGCTAAACCACTAGCATATATATATATATTTACTCTCTTTCAAGTATATCCATTCAAACACATGAGAACTAATGACTATCGATTAATCCTTATCGACAACCAAACTTTCCTTAACATAAATCAACAATTGTCAAATAGAAATATTGACTTACACCCAAAGGTTGAGTACCACTTACTTGACTCAACTAGGTTCACTAATTAACACCAACACAAGACTTAAGATGGTGACAACTTGTTATATTCCTTGTATCTATACCCTTCTCTTTGATGATGCTCTCCCTCCCTTTCTAGGAGGGTAGAAACCTGTTTCCTAATTGCAACTTGCAAACACTAACTCAAGATTAAAGTATCATGAATCATTTCATAACTCATAAAAACATTGATTTTTCTAGACATTTTTACCAACATCAAATCATTGAATCATGTGTGCTCATCTAGTAATTACTTCAAAAGTAAAAAGGTAAAACATAGTTAAAGTTAGGGATGTAACAAAGATGGAGAAGGAGAGGGAGAGATAAAGAGAGGAGAGAGAGAAAGAGATGGAAGAGATATAAATATATATAGAGAGAGAGGGGGAGAGAATGAGAGAGAGAAATAGAAAGCTAAAGATAGAGATATGAAGTGATATAGATATAGAGGTCTAGAAAGAGAGAGGAAGAGAGGAAAATTGAGGTAGAGATGAAGATAGAGCAAAAGAGGAAGGGGGAGAAAAATAGATTGAGAGATAGAGGTAGAAGGAGAGATAAAGGAAAAGAGAGGGAGAGATAAAGAAGAGATATATAGATATAGAGGAAGAGAGTATATATAGATGGAGAGAAGGAGAGAGAAATATGCGAGATAGAGAGAGATGTTGGGAATAGGATGCCATTTAATTGCATTCTAATCATATTTCATGTATCTCCTAATTCCTTGGAATGTGTTTCACAACACTAGGATTAGGAAGGGATTAATTTGGAATGAAATAAATATTTAATTTGACAATTGTAGTTATTACTAAGTGTTAGGAGCATGTGGGGATTCCTTGGGATATCTCCTACAAAATAGGAGCACGTGGGTGCACACATGGGAGGTGGGGGTCCACCTTAGTTCAGTTAGCTGGATGGTGAATTGAGTACACTTCAAAAATGCATCTAAGGTTCCTACAAAATATGGATTTTGATTTATGCATGTTAAGATCCTAGAAAATAGGGATTGAGGTTTAGTTTAGTTTAGTTCAATTTCAGTTGTCTTTAGTTGCATGTTAGTTATTCTTAGTTGACTTGAGTTGCATGGACAAATAACAGGTGGCTACTTTTAGTTAACAAATGGAGGATCATTCATGCATGTTGTTTTGCATGAATGGGTGATAGATATGTTTTAGTTAACAAATATTAACTTGGGCTCACTTTGGGCACCCAAGTTGGGATCTTTGAGTTACAACTAATGCATGGAGAAGATATTTTTAATACTCAGTTAAGTGGGTCCTATTTTGGACGCCTTCTTGGAGGATGAGCATGTTTGAGATATTTTTGATAACTACGAGGTTAACACTTCAGTGTTGGGCGCCAACTTTGAGGGAGACTCTTGTTTGACTTTGTCTTGCATGTGTGAACTCAACTTGGCACCACTAGGTGTGGATTTTCTCAAGAGGCTTTGTGACTATATATTTGATAACTCTTATGATTTTGTAAGCAAGAATATTGTCTATTATTGCAACAATTGTGTGAGAGAGTTGTGTGAGAAAATATTGCAGGTTGTGAAGAAGAAAGGTTGAAGAACAAAGGAAGCATATCAAGGAGAATTGAATCAGTATTATTGTAACTCATTCAAAGGTTAAATAATACAAGCAAGATCAAATTCTTGGTGGAGTTTTTTCCCAAAAGGGTTTCTCCACATACATGCAGTGTTCTTTCTATTATGTCTTATATTTCTTCTATCAATCTTCTATCTACTTTCTACAACTTTAAAATTGATCTAATTCAAGATTAATCATTCACAAGGATTTGTGACAAAGAATACTAAAATTGAATCAACAGTTACATAGGATTTTTATATTTGAAGCTACTTTTCACTACATAATTTACCTCATTTTCAACAAGAGAGAGAGGAAGGAAGAGAAAGTGAGAGAAATAGGTAGAGGAGGGAGAGAGTATATGTGTGTGTGTGTAAGGTGATATAGAGAGATAGGGAGGGATATGAAAAGAGATAAAGAGATCAAAAGAGAGATAGAGGAACATAAAGATATAGAGAGGAGTGAGAGGTATAAAAAGAAATAGAAATATGGATATAGATATAGAGGAGAGATAAAGAGAAAGATGGAGAGAGAGGAAATGGAGAGATAATAATATATAATTATTAGTTTAATTTATACTATATAAAAATATATTGATTATAATAATTTTTTATTATAAAATATAATATATAATAATTAATATTATTATATTATATATGATTTATATTATATTACATAAAATATATATTATATATTAATTCTATATTTGATCATATTTATATATTAATTAATTATATAATATATAAAAATATGTTAATTATTAATTATAATAATTTTATATTTATATTTAATAGTTTTATTATAGAATACAATATATAATAATAATAATAATAAAATAATTTATATAATAAAATATTATATAAATAAAATATTATATATAAAAATAAACATAGTTATATTATATATAATTTAATTTATATTGTAAAAAATATATTATATATTGTATTATATTTATATTTAATAATTTTTCATTTTAAAGTTAATACACCAATAGTTTAAAAATAAATTAATTAAATTTTTAAAATTATTAATAAATATGTAAAGTTTTGAGCAGATCAACATATTACTGAAGGGCACATTGGCCCGTAATACCTACGCGACGACTGCAGGCCTTCAATAATTTTTTAATTATTTATTAAGCTTTTCTAAAAAAAATTATTAAAAAAAATCAATAAATATAGTAAAATAGAATTAGAGTAAATTAAATTAAGTTTAAAAGAAATTAGTAAATTACATTTAATTTTCTTTTATTGATATACATTTATTGCTTATAAAGAAAGAATACATTTAGAGAATTTAAGTGAATTGTAGGCAAATAATCAGGAATTAATAAGCAGAAAATTGATTTATTTATATGTTTAGATATGTCACTTGAATAAGTTACAATATATGGTGAATAGGTTTGAATAGGTTTGTGTAATCTTATGAGAAATAGGGATATCAAACCTAAACTCGTGTATAATATTAAGTCTCGTGTGAATTGAAGTAAAATTTATTATTCAGGGATATTTCATAATGGAGGAGTTATATATTGATGATTTAACTATTCTTTGAACTTGTCACATTTATTGTGTTTTTCTCTTCATTATTGATTATTATAGAATTAGTAAGGAATATGGTTTTGTTTTATTGATAATTCGTATTTAGTGATCTTAGTATTTAAAAGTAATGGAATTAGGAAAAATCAAGTTTGGAAAAAATTAATATATATATAAAATCAATGGATGTTGGTAAGGATAGAAAAAGTAGATTTATTCTCAAATTGTATTTAAAATTTAACTTATTTCAAGTGCATTTAAAAGTAAAAATTAGATTTAATTTCTAGTTATTTAAAAATTAAAATTATTTACGAATTCCTTTAATCTTAGATTTTTGAATTACCTATAATTCATTTATATTAGATTTTTTTTTAAATTATTTATTTATATTGTAGATAATTAAATGTTGATGTGATCCATTATAACGTCATTATGCAATTTTTGAAGTTGCCGAAATTAGATTTGTGTTCAGATACATTTAAAATAAGGTTTATTTTCAAAACACATTTAAAATGAAAATTATTCTCAAATGCATTTAAAAATTAGATTTATCTTCAAACTGCATTTAAATTAGTTTTAAATTACAAGTTATTCAAAGTTAAATTTAAATACAAATTCCTTACTATTAGATTGTGATTTGCGTATAATAGCTTATGTTGGATTTAAATTAGATTTATTTAGGGTGGAGTCAAATGTTGGATTTTAATTAAATCTATTAAGTTTAAAAGTAAACAAATGTACATATTACATTTTAATTAAATTTATTTATTTGAAGTAAACCAATATGCTACATTTTATTTAAATTTATTATTTTGAAATAACAAATATATATGTTTCATTTTAATGTTAATTATTTTGAAGTAAATAAAAGTATAAGTTAGGAATCTTAAATTTAGAGAAATCTGAAGGTTTACCTACTATAGGGTTTCATAGTGCTTATCTAATTAAAAGATTTTATGGTGGAAACACATTCAATTATAGTTAATTATTTAATTATTCTCTACATTATCTTTAGTAGGATTGGATTGTGTATACGTTTAAGGGAATGGGCATTTATAGTTTATCTTGAACAAGTTAGATAGTTATTTATTTATTTGAATACTCTTTGGAATTGATTCCTTATGCATGTTAGTGGTTCCATGATTGATCATATTTTCCTCTTTGTTTTAATTCGCTATTGAGGTAATCTTTATGTATAGACATGTGTTGGATAGGTTGGGAACCCATAAATGCTTAAGTCACTTCCTTTTGATAAGTTATGGGTGGTAGGTTGTTAGGCTTCCAGAGGCAATGGGAAACCTATTGTGTGGAATTTTCTCATGATTGGACCTTTGTGTTTCTGTTGATCGTATTCTTTTTCTTGAACTCTTGTGGGTGTACCTTGTTCCATGATTTCCTTGCCTTTGGTTATGACTATGAGCGAGATGGTTCATGTCTCGCACATGCATTCATTTTGTGGCTTTTATGTTTGGTACACCCCTTGTTGTTGTGAGTCATGTTTCAGAACTGTTAGGGAGGGTGGCTCTTCATGGGGGTCGGCGCACAAAGGGGCTATTAGGGTAACCCATGGAAGAGTTTCCTAAACAAGTGATAATATAATTAATGAACTAGTGGGTTTTGGTAGTTAAACATTAAACAAGACTAATTATGTGTCTAACTCATACCGTTAGTGCTTTCACAGGCTAAGGATGGGATGAGAAGATCTGGTCAGTAAGATCACTGCCTTGTCCTCACGAAAGGTAAGTGGTCCTGCATGAGTCACCCTATGGGGCGACGCCTTGAGATAGGCAGTTAGGATAACCATAGATGGAGGCGGTACCTTGTGATAGGTTGCCTGGATAATCCATGTAAGGCCATGCGATGACACTCTCCCACAATACTTGTTTATTTTCCTTTGGATGGTAGCCTTTGGAAGTGTTGTTGTACATGTTTGATATTGTTATGTTGGTGTTGAGTTAGTCTTGTCTGTTTGACCTTGTTTAGATGTGGATCCTTTCTTGTCATCTCCTAGCATGGGGGTGGTCCTTCAGCTCCACGCGGTCAAGTGGAACATGCTATGCACCCCATTGGGTTCGCAGGAGATGTTCGCGATGTAGAAGCGGATGCAAAGTTCTAGAGCTTCACCTAGTTGAAGACTTTTCCTCAGTTCTATGGTACCATGTTCAATAATGTAACATTCTTGTATGTGGTGTATCTTATCCTCTGTGTCAGGATGCATATGTACTCCTGAAATAATGTAATGTACTCCTGAAGTAATGTAATGTACTATTATATCCTTGATGCGTTGTATCTGTGGAAATACGCTCCACAATTGTAATATTGAATTATGAATCGAAATATAATTAATGATGTATATTTTTTCATCTCTTTTACTCATGGATGATTATATGTTATCATTATGTAATCTTGGTTGTTTTCGTTTGATAAAATTTTATGATTCGTAATGACCGTTTTGTGTACCCCAGAGGACGTGAATGACCTTGTAATTGCATAATTATTTTTCCTGTAATGTATGTACATTTTCATCGTATGCAATGTTTTGCTTTTAAAAAAAATAAAAATTGTGCGGTGTTTGTTGTCCTTTGGGGTTCACACGATGGGGCGTTACATATAGCCAAGGTGATACATAGGATTAGACAAGATCATAAAAAGTGTCTTAATCCTATGACATGAGATAGCTAACTTGACATAAAATTCAAAAAGATAGGATCTAGACATGACAACTAAGTATTCTAGAAATAATCTTAGGACCTCAGTAAATTTAACATGTGAATATGTCCCCTAAATCCCTAGTACATGAATTAACTAGGTACAAGACATTTATTCACACCAACAAGCATTATAGCAATTTCATTGTTGCTCTTATGTGGAATGTTATTTTGGTGTTGTAGGTGATTCTTACTCCTATGATTCCTTTTGTAACTTCAACTCTCTTTAGTGAGTAGCATAAATTGTGTAGATTCAACATGATCTAATGACCATATGACCAAATCATAGTGTTCTAAGAGTTTGTCTTCTTTAGCTTGGTATGAATTGTAAGGAAACTAAGGTAGTTGAAGAACTTCGTACACTAATCTTAAGATGAGGGTTATGTAAAAAATTTAAGATCTTTACAATAGTTATAGAAACTAAACAAAAAAAGCATAAATATCATGCATACCACAACACATTTATTTACATGGAGAAAACCCTTTTGGGAGAAAACCCCTACTCCAAAAGTTTCCCAATATATTATTCTAAAATCAACAAGATTACAATATATTTGCAAAGCAAGCTTCTCATAGGAGTATCACCAACCAAAGATATGGAGGAAACTCAACAACTATTACTCTTTCACACAATACGACATGCAATACTTAAGCATAATATAATGCCCTCATAAAATAGGGTTGCCTTCTATGGCAACCAAATCTGGCATAATCTCTTCCATCAGATCTATGACCTAATGTGAACGGTCTAGATTTACAATGATAATATATATAATGTGTCTTTCAGAGGTGTTTTCCCCTAAACCCACATCGGAGCATGCGGCCCTTGGACCCTACAGGAGGGGTAACCCCACTGCACCCACCCCCATGCTCAAATATACTCTTATTATAATTGCAAGGTTAAGACACCATTTTTTAACATTCTATCGAACACATTTCAAGAGCAATGAGAGGATTAATACCATGATTTAATTGTTGGGGGTTGAGAGGCCCATAGACTTTGAATACCATCTAAAATTCTCTACGCTCACAAACTTAGTTAAATATTATGCAACATTTGTCAAAGTCTTCCTTAACTAGCTTCACCCTACATCCTCAACCATATCTCTAAAAAAATGATATTTCAGAGGTGTTTCCCCCTAAACCCACATCATAGCATGCGACCCTTGGACCCCACAAGAGGGGTAACCCCACTGCACCTGCCCCCATGCTCAAATATACTCTTATTATAATTGCAAGGTTAAGGCACCATTTTTGTAACATTCTATCAAACACATTGCAAGAGCAATGAGAGGATTAATACCATGATTTAAATGCTAGGGGTCGAGAGGCCCATAGATTTTGAATACCATCTAAACTTCTCTATGCTCACAACCTTAGTTAAATAATATGCAACATTTGTCAAAGTCTCTGCCTTAACTAGCTTCACCCTACCATCCTCGACCATATCTCTAAAAAACTGATATTGTACATCAATGTGCTTGGTCCTAGCATAAAATATTGTGTTCTTAGTTAGGAAAATCGCACTCTAACTATCACAATAAAATGTCACTACACCTTGTTTTATTTTGATATATGAACACAGTCTCTTAATTTAATTTATGGATTCTTTACAAGCATGAGTAGTTGTCATATGCTCAACTTCATTAGTGGAAAAAGTAACCACAGCTTGTCGCTTATTCATCCAACTGACTACACTACTAAATTAAGTAAACGCATAAGCACTAGTAGATCATCTTCTATCAACATCACATGCCTAGAGTGAATCCACATAGCCATGAATATCAAGAAAAATTGTGTCTACTATCAAATCATGATAACACAAAGAATACTCTGACATACACTACATATATCTAAAGACTCTTTTAACTACATCCTAATTAACTCTACTATGATTAGACATATATTTGGAAAGAACTCTCACTGCTTATGTGATGTCTAGTCTAGTGTAGACGATAGCATACATCAAACTTTCAAATACACTTTGGGGTG
>VDFB02355504.1:0-64682 GCA_007258455.2 Sequoia sempervirens | reverse complement strand
TAGAGGTGTATTCTCCACCATTGTCAGATCTGAGAACCTTAATTCGTTTACCAGAAAGATTTTCTAATAAAGTTTTAAACTCTTTAAACCTATCCAATACTTCCTCAGATTCTTTAGATTTCAAAAAATAAATCCAAGTCTTCCTAGAGTGATCATCAATAAAGAGAACATAATACAAAAAACCACTCGAAGAAGGAATAGACATAGGACCACATAAATCAGAATGAATTAGGTCTAAAATACACTTAGATCTATTTTCTCTACTATGAAAGGGGGCTTTTATGTTCTTACCTAATGCGCAGCCCTTGCATGTACCTTCGTGCTCCGAGTTGAATTTAGGAAGGCCCGTCACCATCTTATCCATAATGGGCAGGGCACGGAAGTGTAAGTGAGCCAATCTCGATGCCAAAGATCACAAAGACTGGTAGAGTCATGAACCAATGCTTGAAGCGGATGTGAGCAGACCTTGTAGAGGTTATCATGTCTTACTCCAATTACTTGAGCATCCTTGAAGTTAGAGTTCTGCATCCACACTAGAACTTTGCCTTTGGAGAAGGCAACATGATATCCTTTATCTTCCAAAGCTGAAATAGAAATAAGATTACGCTTGATTCCGGGAACATAAAGAACATTACCCAATTGAAACGATATGCCAGAATCAAATGAAGTGTGGAGGTTCCAATTCCCTTTACGGAGTAGGTGGCATCATCTCCAATGATGACTTGATCAGCAGATTCCTTTTCCACCAAGTTGGATAAGTGTTCCTTGAATCCGGTTATATGGCGGGAGGCACCACTGTCGATTATCCAGGTGCTGGAGTTGGAAGGTATACAGCTTGATAATGCTGAATGAGACATGGAATCGCATGGACCTTCGACCTTTAGATCATACACCATCTTGACAAGCTGAATGCAATAATCTGAGTGCAATTCTGATCACGATCCTCAAACCCGCTCTGATACCATGTTAAATTATGTGATCAGAAGTAAATGCACAGAAGATTAAATCAAAATCAGACAGAATAACACAGCATGTACCCTGGGAAAACCCTCCTCTTGAGGGAGAAAAACCCAGCAACAAAGATCTCTCTTATATTAGATGCGACAGTAGTAGATATGCAAAATACAATAAGGTCTAATACAAGACCAATAACAGGTGTCAAGCAATAAGGAATGACAGATAGTATGCTCTAGATCACACCTGAGAATATAGATCTAATAATATACAGTATGTCTTCAACTTCTCAGACTTCAACAACAATCGAACTGGTAACTTTGAGATTCGCTCACTGAGAATTCGTCCTTGAATGGAAACACTGAACTGGTGAATGCGCGTATGAAACTCAGAGTTCGCACTTGAGAATGACGGATCTGGGGAGAGCTGTCTTTCTACCGATGAAAGAAATGAATGAATAACTGACTATATGTAGGAACCGAAGTCTTAATGTCGGCCTCTTACAATGTCATATAATCTTTCAATGAAGTCGGCCTTAGAAATTAAGTAACCTTTATGATTTTCGAATTATACATGTCGGCCAAATCATAAGACACAAAATAATTATACATGTCGGCCAAATCATAAGGCACAAAATAATAAGAGGTAAATTGAATAGCCGATGGCTACATTCAATTTAAGACTTTCTCAAGGAACGTGAGCTGGAAGGATCAACCGACGCTATTATAACATTAACATAAATATGGGCTCAACCATCATATAAATATCTTTTGGCTTTTTAGTATGAGAACTTCTTCAATTTATGTGGTAAAGAGTTAACTAGTCATTGATTTATTAGCTTGTTGTGAATGTAAATGTGTTTTACCTCATGTTCTCTACACCTTGTCTCAAAGAGTGCTCCTCGATTCGATACCGCAAATGTGTATGTGTTTATCTACTTATGCCCCCCAACCTAAAGTGAATTATTTATATACATTTTAATACCTGTTGGCCATAGATGTCAACTAATTGTCATTCTACATAAAGTCAGTTCACGTAACATAATGTAAGATACCTACTCCAGGTTGTCCCACACAACAACAAAAGGATAACACACATACAAACAACTGATAGATATATATAGATATAAACTCCTACTCAGATCTGTCCCCAACGACTGAAATTATAAACAGATGGTTCATACACAGAGCAAGATAGATATCAATGCTGGGAAATGCTAGTCGCAACAACTAAGACATAGATAACAGAATAATGCTTACTGAAATAGACCATTGACCATTGCCAAGTCACTCCACAGATAATTGAAAGATGACAAGATAAGATCCGCACACAAATATAAGAAATAGTCACAACTATGGTGATGCCCAATCCTTCTTAAACAAGGCGAATAGCACTAATTGTTGGCTTCAGGCATATACAGTAGATGTCCAACAAAATAAGGCACAAATCTTTGAACAGGACACAATCCAATAGCTGTGGTATGGTGCTATGTAGAAGTTGCAATAGCAGATGGAGCACCCAAGCCAAATTAATTATGGCAATATGATTGGTCACCCTTGCAGTGGCGCCTTCCACGTGTAGAGTCACTTCTTGAATCCCGATGTCGCTACGACTGGAAGGAGAATTTGTTAGATACTTGGTTGTGGCGCGAATCAAGGGCTCCAACACAATATTGCTTCAACTGGTTCTCCTCAGCGAACTCTCCTAGACAAGTAATCCTAAAACAGAACGAATGTGAGAATTAGAATGCAGTGTAGCTATAGGTTGAAATCACAATCGCTAGTGAGGTTTTTGTCTCACCTAGCTGTTGATCTTGCAAAGGGTGTCGTCTCCACTTGACCATTAAACCTTGTCCTCAACCGTGATGATGCATTGAACACCAAAATTCAAATATAAATACCAACATCAAAGCTTTCCCAAATGGGTCAGCTAGAGGAATGTTTATTATTATTTAAAATAATTATTAATATTTAATTAATATAATTTAATTTCAAATTTAGTGTTTAAAAACACTATTTCTCCCACCCGATTTGAAAATAGGGCCTAGTTATGGTCGGGGATATGACACATAAGTTGAGGCAGCCCTGCCACAAGTACATGTTTATTTGCAAAGAATTTGAATGGTTACCCCTCTTCAGGACTCCTTTCTCAATTAATTTAGGGTAGACTAGTCCTTAAAGTAGTTCCTATTATGCGTCATCCCATCATGATATCATAGTTTTAGATTAGTTTCATAGTAGCTACAAAATAGAAGAGGAAGTTGGCTTTCTCTAGAGGTTCCCACATAAGTCTTTTTGAAAAGGAATTGATGCATGGGCTCCTAGTATGTTGGAGCTTCTCAAGTACCAACAAGATCAACAAGTGCAATACATATTTTTGTTGGATCAAGCTCGTGGTGATCATAGCCTTTGGTTCAACTAGAATAATTGGTGTATGTGCCCATGATGCAAGAGTATCCAGGGTATAAGAGCAATCTTGCATCAACCAAAAAAAATGTTGTTTCTTTTCAATAAGGGCTAAATTTGGAAAGTTACTATTTTTAGTAAGTCTGTATTTATGCACGTATGGGCACGAAATCTTACACAGTCCTCTGGAATGGTAAATTGAAGCCAATGGTGAAGAAATTGCTTCAATATCATTTATCATTTAAGAGATATTAAAATTTCAATTTCCGAAATTATGTTAAAAATGTTCAAAGTCAATTTTGAAGCACCTAGAGGCTCCAAATGGGCTCGGAAATTGGTCAAAAATCAAAATGTACCTTACGGTACCATTTTGCGACCAACATCTCCTCAAGAGCTTTCTGAAAAGGTATTATAATTGAAAATCCGACAGTCAGATTGAAAGTTATGACCCCACAAAGATGCCCTACTAAATATAATAAAATTTTGAAATTTCTTCTGGTGGGGGTTACACTTTCTAGAATATTCCAAGATGGTTACGCGTTCGAAATAAAGGATGTGAATGGGGGTTACAGAGAAGAGGCCGAGTAGAGTAGATTGTGGCTCCGATTTGCAGATTTATGTAATAAAAAAAAAAGCCCATGTGATGGCAATTGTAATGTTGTAATTTCATTTTCATATCAATGATGATAGAAAATCTTTACTTCCTTCTTGCATTTTGTTTGTGCAATTCTCTGATGTTGTTGTGAGTTTCAGATTGTAAGGGGAGTACCCTTCATCAGCCCATCTATGAGCATAAGTGCCCATGTCTATCTCCTCTCTATCAGAGCCTTTCTCCCAATGACCATATTTGAAAATCTACCACCAACAATCTTTTCTAGCACACCCAATGGGACTCAACTCAATCTTACCAATAGTTTTGAAATTTAAAGTATTATTTGTGTGGGTCATTCTTACACTTCATTGACTACTCTTTTTGGTTTTGGTGAAGACCAAGAGAGTTTCTCCTTCCTAATAAGTGTACATTCACCTAGCAACTTTGTTCTCTCACAAATCATGTACGTTCGCATTAGACATTTCTTAACTAAGTCTCAAGCAAGGAAGGTTCCCAAGCAACATTGAACCAAAAGAGCCTCCTCCCTTGAGGAGAAATCCTAAACAGCTATCACCTCAAAATCCAATTACTATGGTTCCTTTGTTGCCAATCATGGCTTTTTAGAGGAATGAAGCTTTTGTCCCATGGGACAATAATAACCCTCTCAATCTTGCTAACTAGGATGATCTACCTTTTACGACCATGAAGGTTCTCTCCCTATTCAATAGAGGAAGGGTCTCTCCCTATTCAATAGAGAAACTTTTGTCTCTCCAAAAGAGCACATCAAAGATCTCACAAACGCGTGTGTTGCACCATGTAACCGATGGAGTTGTGGCTCTAAGAATTTTCGCAGACCTATGGACTAATTCCCACTCTACAACCCAAAAGAATTTGAAGTCAAAATGGTCTTGAGAGGCTCTTTTATGAGCGCTTCATAGAAAGAAGAGATTTTATTTTGCTATTGGAACAAATTTCTAATATCAAGCAAGCACTCGTTGAGCCTCCTTTTAACTTCAACATATGCTTCCAAAAGACTTGGGAAAGGATTCCTTTAAGAATCTAGCCATCTACAAGCACAATGCTTCTTTACTATCTCATTGTTTTTTATCCTAACCGCATTAAAAAACCCACCATCAACAATAAGAAAAAAGATCAAGATCAACTATGGGAGGAGCTCATTAAGGCATGTTCTCAAAGTTGCATTCTCAAAAAGATGGTCAAGGTCAAAGAAGCAAATCCTATGGAGTTATTTGTTCTTAAAAATAAGCCTAATATCAAGAAGTTCTATGATTCAACTCCTCCTAAGGAAAGACGAAAGAAAATCATGATCTTGGATCCCCCCTCCTTTGCGATTGTATAAATTAAATTTTGATGGCACTTCTAAAGATAATATAGGGCAGTCAAGCAGTGGGAGACATGTTAGCACTTGGTACCTACAATACTAACATTAACACCAGCAATGTAGCAAAGGAAAAAGGGTTGGTGATGGGTCTCAAACTAGGTGGTTGCAATCATGTGAGAAACCTAATTGTGGAAGGAGACTCTAACATCATTATTAATGGCCTAAAAGCAAAAATACTTCCCATCGGAGGCTTCAAAATCTAATCCACGAAGCAAGGAGTCATCTCAAAAGATTTGACAACTTGAGTGTTGTCATGCAAAAAGAGGAGAAGATTTTGCTGCCCATTGGTTGGTGAATTTATGCCTTAAGGAAGGTCACTATTCCTTAATACATGAAGGCAATAGCCTTAATAACATTTTTGAGGAACAAGCTTTTTGTGATTTTATAAAAATCGCTAAAGATGATAACATCAATTAGGTATCTTTGCCACCTTGGAGTGTTGTTGGTTTCTCTTCCTAGTGGTTTTCTTATTGCTATGCTTTGGATTTGTATGCATGCATGCATGCGCAATTTTGCATTCATACGTGCGCAATTTCACATTCATGTGTGCACAATTTTGCATGCATGTGTGTACACTTTTGCATGCACGCTTTTTGCATGCATCTTGAAACCATGTAAGTATTTAGTAATTTCTACATGCTAGGGGAAAAGTTGTCTTTTTATAAAGTGTTCATCTTAAACATTTATGGAAATTCCAGATATCCTACATGCGTGCTTTTCATGTTAGGTAATCTTTTTAGAAGGTAGTTACCTTTTTCACATATCTGCCCTTTTGTCACGTCTCTTAATGTAATTTTGGGGCTTGTTTCCCCTTCTTGATAGTTCTTTTTTTTTAATTTATCAAAAAAAACTTTGAAACTGCTGAAAAATTGATAACTATTATTGAAAGTAGAAATGATCATAGCTTAGTATTACTAATAATAAATTAAATATTACATAACAGAATATTAACTTAATAACTTTCATGAGGAGATATGGCTGTTGTTTCAAGCCAAATCCAAGATACTATTGGACACTACCTTGGCCTAACAAAGTCTTCCAACTCATATACACAAGATGTGTTTTCCTTAAAACATGCTTTACTCTGCTCTCTAAGAGTCCATTATAACATTTTCTCCACTTAGTTCCTTCACCTTTTGTAAGTGAGATAAATAATTTTCTTATTAAAAGAAACTCTAGTAAACCTGAAATCAAATGGACCCACAAGACTAGGCCCCACCAACCAACGAAAGAAGAAAATTAAAAAAATAGATTTTTGGTGGACCCGTACAACTAGCCCCAGAAGACACAATGTGTGTTAATATTAAGTCTTATTATTCTTCAACGCTTTGACAATAAATATCCCAAAAAGGAGAATGAAGGCTCTCCATTGGTTTTGGCAAGACCATGGCTTGCAACATTTCATGTGGTTATTGGATATCAAATTCAGTAAACAGAAATTGCACATTACTTGAATCATTAGTAGTTTAATTTGTTTCCATCAACACAATTTGGTATCCAAGAATGATAATCATAAATGGGCGGAACATGACAAATATCAAATATGTTGATGTTATAGACTCCTCACTTCTAGTTGGGAAGGACAGTGACCACCTTAAGAGGAACAAGTATAAAAGCACCCATGCAACATAGAACACACTTATCCTATCAAGATCTGACCAATTTTCCTTCTCTTCTATTGTAAGCAACCTAATACAATTGAAAACAAACAAAATGTAAGTTATAAGGACCAATTTTTAATTTTACATGAAGAAGAGGAGGAAAAAAGTGTCATTGCTTAAGCCTGTGACAACTTGAGAGGCATTCCTCTAGATGTATTGTAATGTCCCTGTGCGCTGGTGTGGGCCCATCGGCCACGTGTCCGTTGGGTTTGCGTAAGGCCCAGATTCTGCAGTGGTGGCTTCGGTGGTGAAATATCCTTCCTGGTTGCCACCCTTAACATCCTGGGTAGTTTCCCTCACTACCAAGCCGGTCTTTTGGTGTAGTGGTTAGACCTTAGTGGTATCAGAGACGAGGTCAAGACTCGCAAAGCGTGGTGGATAGTAATGTCCCTATGTGCTGGTGTGGGCATGGCGGCCACGTGTCCATTGGGTTTGCGTAAATCCCAAATTCTCCGATGGTGGCTTCGGTGGTGAAAGATCGTCCCTAGTTGCCACCCTTAACAACATGGGTAGCCGCCCTCACTACCAAGCCGATTTGTTGGTGTAGTGGTTGGGCCTTAGGAAATGAAATAGCCTACCCCCAAATGAAATTAAAATACCCTCACACTCATGAATTATTGGTTTTCAATTCCAGGAGTTTTTTTTTTTAGAATTTTGCAAACCATAAGGTAAGGGTATCGAACAGAGATTAATATCCAGAAATAAAATGCAACAGAAAATTCTTTACTGATACAGTACACTTTGAGTTTTCATCCACTAACAGCATGAATACACAAGGCATATAATTCTAACCTTAATTTGAGTAGCGCAAGAGAATTTTTACATTGGAGTTCAATGTTAGAGTTACCGTTCCATGCCGCTACACCAGGCACAGCTCCACAAATCCTCAGAGTATGACTTAAGATTAATTATATTGATTCTTCATGACAGTGAGATCCGAAATCAACCCAGGTGACTACAGAGTGTTTCCCAAATGATGTTCTCCTCTCAGAAACAACAGACGTTCAACTGGATACCTTCAAAGATTCAAGCTTCAGTCATATCACAAACTGATAATGACAAACTCAGAAATACACCATCCACAACGCATCCAAAGAATATGAATGTTACTTCATCTGCATTGAATAGACTCCGCTAACTGGCTCAATACACCCGACAAGAGATATCACAGCTGAGCTGCTTAAAGGTATATTACACGAACTGTCACCCGTTAAAACTCATTCCGCCAGTAATAGCATGTCATGACCCATGTAACTTGCTTGCACAGTTTTATTCACAAAAGCTAGGGAAAAAGTCACGTTCCAGTAAGCTCCAAGAATAACTCATGATGGTGGACAAAAATCACGTTTACTCTCTTCAACCCGATTAAATTACAATCCAACTACGGCTCCCTCTTTGCAGCTTGAAAAGAACCTAGGTAGAGGTAAATTGATGAACCATACACGATTTTTCCCAAGTCTATGTATTTTTCAGCAACGCATGATTCCAGTTTTTCCCGACATCTTCATTCTTTTGATTTAAAGTTCCATGCGATTACCACCCTGTTAAGTCCTCGACAAAGAAACTCGCTTTCATTCAATAATTAACTACAATTCCAGAAATCTACCATAAATTCATTATCCTTCCCCCGAAACATTTCAATCATACAGAACCTGCTCAAAACACACATATGAGACTGTAGACACCTAAATTTGGACACTTAATTTATCCAAATTTATCCCCTTTCGTCTAGGCATCCCCTTATTTGCATTAATTAAGTAATATCGCTATTATTGAATTAATATCATTAATTCTGCTAAATCCCTAAGGTATGTAATTAATAAATAAATACCTTATCTCTTTAATCCTCCTTTTCATCAAATGAATTAAATAAATATGACATTTATTTAATTCCTCGCATGTCACATCCCTTTCTTAATCCTAATTATTCTCCTAATCTCATCATTAGGGATGTGTACATGCCTAATCCTTGATTAGGATGTGTCACATCCTCCAACTTTTGCAAGTTGGCCTCTAATCTCTATTAGTCACCTAACCCTCCTCTAATCCTTCATTAACTAGCCACATCATCTTTTTCAAGCCACTTCACATGCCACATGTCAAGATGTGAGGGCTTGTGAGTTCTCAACTCACCATAGCCCTACATCTTGGCTTTGTTGGCTTAATCCCAACCGTCCATTTCTCTAGAGAATCCAAAATTGTCTATAAATACCCCCTTTTTTCTCTCATTTTGGAGAGGAGATCATTTGTGCTAGCCAAACTCTTGCAAATTTTTCTCTTAAGCCATACTTAGTCAAATTTTTCATTTTCTTGCACTCACCATAGCATTTGCTTCCATTGTTATCCAACTTCAACCATCTTGCATCCTCATTATCCGCCATCAAAAAAGCATACAACATCAAAGATCGAAGGGCCAACCAAAGGACAACTCAACAAGGTAAAATGTTCCATTTTATTTTGTTAAGTTAATCGATTGCCCAATCTTGAAGTGTAGGGTATTTATAATTGTTGTTTGCACTCTTTTGTTGGCTGCTCATTTTCTAACACATATTTTCACCCGATCACAGAGACATCTCGACTGCCCAAAGTACATCTCTCAACACTGAAGGCGTCAATCCTCCATAGTAGTCTCATTCCTGTAGAGTCCAAAAAACTGTCACCAGCCAAGAACCAACAATCTTCTACATGTCCTACCATCAACCCAGCCACTTTCCTTTCTTCCCATTACGAATGTAACTGACAAACCTCCCTTGTAACATTTCTTGAAAATCTTTCTTTGAGTTTTTAATTTTAAGAAGTCACTTACCAACGTGCACCCAAGGAAACTTAGATTTAACATTAAACACCTTATGTCCAAAGGGTGTTAATAAATTAATGCTTCATTTAATGTAATAATATAAATCAAGCATTAATCTACTATGCTTAATCCGGTATGCTAAAGGAGGAACATTACATGTATGTCGAGATTAAATTTACATGAAGCTAGATAACCATAGTTACCAAAAGACTCGTACCCTAACCCTTGATACTCATCTTTCATACTGAAAACACATCCCTGTCTCGAAGACTTGTATGGAGACTTCTCCAAACATTAAGAGACTTCAAATGAAGTTCCTTTGAGTCTCCTATAAGCATCGCTTGAAAATGAGGAAACTTCCAATAGAGTTTTTTCAAATATATCGCTGATATGTGATTGATAAAAATTAAAAGAACTAATTACATTAATAGACTTGCAAAAAAAAATCATAAAATTTTACCAAGTATTTTTTGTTGCAAAAGAATTTCCTTATTAAATCTCCATGAGGTAAGAACATGAAGCAAAACGATAATAAGGCTTAATATGTGTACATGCATGAAGTTTTATCAATTGATTGATAATATAGTTGTCTCCAAGTTTCCCCATAATATGTTTATAAAAATAATGGGATTCAAATCCCAGTTTCTTTGTCATCTCAAAGTGATTATGGTTTCAAATAATTTTGCTATCATGATAATGATTATCAAATATCAATATAATTAATCTATTTCAATATTTTAAAATGTTAGCTTTATTCTTAATTTTAAGAATTTTAGTATTTAACATTCTTTAAAGATATTCGTTGTTTGATATATAATTTATAGGTAGTCATCTACAAGTACCTATCTCCACTCTTATATACATATACATACACATATAGTACCTGTCTCCACTCTTTTTTTTAAATGGCATACCAATACTCACCCCCATCTCCCGTACCGATCTCCTAATAACTATGTAGATAACCAATAGGGAAGCCCCAACTATAATGCTACTTTTCTCCCAAAGTAAATTAAGTATTTGAATTGGATTTAAATATGGTTAATACTAAAGTTAACATAATGTGTAATATGTAATGTTATCTTCGCCCTGGATGATGGTTGTGATGTTGAGTCTATGACATTTTTTTGCTTTTTGTAATAGATGTATTAGTGTCTTTTTGTCCCAATTTTGCTGCTATGGGAGCCATGATAGCAATTGTATGTTGTCGGGTTGAGAATGGTATAGGCTGTTAGGGTCTGTAGATATCATAGCTAATGTTTATAGGGTGGTTCGGGTTGATACACAGAAACATCAATGTAAATCCTTATTGAAAATTAATACAATGGGTGCTGCCCCTTAGCAGCTATTTACCGATCAAAAAAAAAATGTAATGTTGTCAAAATAGATATAAATAACAATGTACACTATACATGTCATAATTTATAAGAATTCTGAAAAAAGAATTAACATAATAAATTGAATAACACAACCACATGATTCAATCATCATAATCATAATATTCCAATATCTTTTAATCAATGGCTTTCAATACTTATTTGAAGCATAGCTCTTGGAAAAGTCACTCTCACCCTAGAAAGATGTCAATAGTATTGGCTCTCACTATGGAACACATTGGAGGACCTGTGCAAAAACACAATATGTGCCTACTCACACAGAAAGGTGTGCCTACTCACACAAAGCCCTGGCCAAGACAATCTCCAGTTTACTATGTACGCCGAGTTGGACACACTCTATGTGCCCCTTCTCTAATGCTCATAGCCCACCAACGCCCCTCCCCCCCAAACCACTTTCTTCTTCCTTGACTAATCTCCATGTTCTTTCCAAGTCTCACATAAATGTTTTATATAAGCCTTAAGGGTTGCTTTCTAAACCATCACACCCTATCACAAAAGTTGTTTTTAATTAATATTTAATAAATATAATAATTCAAGTAAAATTTTCTCAAACTATGACTGTTGTATCCAGATTTTTATCCAATGGGTGTAATCTCATAAACTTCATCATATTTTTCCAGGCTTGTGGTCTTTGGATTGCAGCCTACAAAGAAAATGACAAATGCACAGGACCAAAAAGTAGTTAGGTTTAATTCCCAAACGTACAAGAATGGACAACAGAGACCACCAACCATATTGGTTCTAGCATTATGTAAAGCGTCCAGGTGTCCAAAGACCATCTGATCACTGAATACAAGTGCTTGAGGAGGATGCATTGCACACTAGTAATACAGTGAGTGTTCTAATCTTGGTGTATGCAGGGTAGCAGGATGCAATCAGTACGAGTCTAAAATTAACCTTCATAGCAAAGACATGCCAAATACAACCATAAACATAAATGTAACTTAGAAAAAGACAAAAATTCTTTATAAATCTTTGAACAAGAGAGTTGATATTACATAACATACCTTCCTATAGTTCATGTATGCATATTTACCAGTCATTTCCTGACCATCTTTTGTGATATAAATCTGCATCAAAAATTCAATGACCTAATTACAGGGGAAAAATGCAACTATCGCATGGCAAAAATCATTAAAATTTAGATAAAATGCTTTTTGGAATAGAAATTAAAATATACAGCTGAAAAAATCTGTTATAGTAAGCAAGAATTAACAAGTCACTCCAATGAACATGCAAGGAATTTAGAGATCAAAAAGCTCAAAAAAGATTCTCCCAAAAAGGAAAGGAAAAATGTTTGAAAAACCTTTCTCCCTGACTGGTCTGTATACCACCGACCACTGGCACTAACTCTCCTCTTCCCTGCATCTCTTGGAGCTGCTGGCTCACAGATTTGATTTCTTGTAGTAGTCCAATTATTGTTTTCATTGTCATGATGGGTAGGCCTCTTTCTCTTTGCCAAACTTCTTGAGGCAGATTTCTCTTTAGTGGAATTTGAAATCTGACCCTGTAAATTTACTCCAGTTGAACCATTTACATCTCGACTGCCACCAAACTGACCCCTGAAATTCAAATCCATCCTTAAAAATAAAAACAATCTTACAAAAGAAAGTCTCAAACACAAGGGCACTCCGAACGGTCTATATTCTTAAAACATTGGAAAAGCTAAAAAAGTCACTTTGTTGGCAGAGTTCCCAATCATCAAAAGTTCAAAACATCATGAGAGAAGAAGTCATATTAATATTTTATGATAGTCTAACAGAAATAGGTATGTTGTGCAAAGAATAAAAATGGATAATTGGAAGCTTCTGAAGCAAATGTTCCCAAACAGGAATAGCTAGGTCGGAAATGGAACATTCTAGAAAAATGAATTACAATGCAGGAAAGTTACAGAAACTCTCCACTGCACCCAAAACCTGCTGGAAGATTTTTGAAATTTGCTAAAAACATTTCTAAAAGTTTCCAACTACTCACTAGGAGTTTTAGGATACTTCTGAAATGGGGAAATATCGAAACAGATTTGAAGCCTACAGACAACAATTTGTAGAATTAAGAGCAACATAGATTACAAGAGAACTGAATGATTTTATTAATATCATCACAAAGATAGAGGTGGTATTCAGTAACAGAATTAGTCACTAGTGTACGTTCTGAAGTTACTCTGGTTCCAGAATAGATAGTAATCTTTAGTGAATTCAAACCATGGTTTATGCAAGGATCTAAAGACATAAAGTATAACCTAACTATTTTCACAGAATATAAAGTGCTACTTACAGGTAATCAATCTCTATTTGCTCTGCACCCTGTCCTTCACTTCGCGTAATGGCACAGATCGGCAGAAAATGTCGCAACCGCTGGCGAAATAGCCTTTGAATCCTTACATCTTCATTATCAAAATATTGATAAGACAATGGCACAGAGTTATCAACAACAGAATCATGTCCTTCACTGGAAGAAAGATTACCAGTTGGCCTGAGAGAACTAAAATATTCATCACAGAACTCATCAAAAGCTGGTGAGGGCAAACTAGTGTTTGGGATCACATTAAAATGTTTATGTGTATCTTGAGAAGGGGCACTCCTTTCAAAGGGTTTTGCAACTTTAAAAATCTTTGGGGTGCCACAGACAGATTTTGCAGTTGCATTAGAAACCCCCATTGTTGCTTCTGCGCCCAATGCAACCGAGTTTGTTCCAAACATGGCATTGTCTTCTTCATCACTAAAGTTGCCTATTAGTTGACGGACTTTACCAAATGGGCGAAACTTTTCTGTGCTGGTTGGTTTTTCACCAGACCTTCCAACTGAGGAGTTATTGTTTCCAGCAATTGATGGTGTATGGTTAGCAGCTTGAGATAATGAACTCGTCAAAACTTTCCGGCCACATAGTGAAAGTTTTCCACTGCTACTTGTTCGTACTCCAGGGGTTTTAAGGGTTTTGTTATCATCTGCAAAGAAAAAAACAATAATAATTATATAAAGACAACCATTTTCTTAAGGACAGTTACATTAAATGGAGAACTGTTTATAGTAGAAGATACACAGTAGCAGAGAAAGCCTAATGCTAATATTTTTGTATTTTATCTTTACTTTGTAATTTATGAAATTTTTTCCTTATAAAAAAATGGCAAATCATAGAATCAAACTGCAATGCATAAAAATAGAAGAAATTGTTGAATACCATGAGCGTGCATTTGTAAAGGTACTTGAGGTTTCCATTACAAGGTGCTTGGTTCCAATCGCACTATATACAATAAAGGATTGAAATTGCTAAAATGCCGCACCCCACAACAGAGGTTGGGTGCAAATTACAGGTGAATTTGAGGGAAGATGTGCCTCTAGTTCTTTGCAAGTAAGCTGAAGGTTACCTGAGACAGGGAGGCGAGAGAGGAGACTGGAGGGAAACAAGAGATTTATCAAATCAAAAAAACGGGGAAAATAATACAAAGGTATATAAGATTTATCTTGGCATAAAAGCTCTGTCCTGGGGTTTAAAATTTACCCGAAAATTAAAATGTATGGCTGAATTTGACAGAAAATGTGCCCCTCCCTAGTGGCAACTGATCTCTTAGTTACCCTGAAAAGGGAGGTCCTTGCCAAATGGAAAAAAGATGTATCTTGGCATAGAACACTTTTCTTGGGAAGGTTTACGATTTCACAACATAAAGAGGAGATTTTATTTGACAAGAAAATTGTTAGAGGAATCCTACAGATTTGCATTGACAACGTACAGAGGAGATTTTCTTTTACAGAATGTGGTTGTGGAATACTACACTTGACAAAGTAATATGAATAAGAAACCTTACAAACCCTAAATCTGAGAGAATAACACAGTTGTGAAACCGTAAATTTTCAAGAAATGCAATTTGGTTGATTTCAGCTAACCTGTCCCAGGGTTTCAAATGAGGAAGGCATTTTGCTGCGTTGGTCATGGAGAAGAACCATGATAATCTCACGCAATTTCATGTCTATCTCACTGTAATAAGAGATGTATAACCTTGGGTAGAAGTGATGAGTTTGGCTTACATTTGAATGCAATCCAGATTTGAATCTTATAAATGTAACCCAAGCTCACCCCACGTAGCATTAAACAAAACTTTACCAAGCGAAACGAAAATTCAGCAAACCTGTCATAAAATCATCATCAGTTGAGAAATCTTCGATGTCATCGCAATCTATTCGGGTATCGTCATCTTCAAATCTGGAAGACTGAATCTTAGAGGCGGGTGTGTGAAAATCGTTTCCATTTGCGTTTACAGGGGGGCCTCTTCTGAGTCTCTTTAGTGTGGGAAGCGGTTCACATTCGTTGGAGCAATGTAAGAGTTCATCTTCAAGATTCTGAGGAGAGGCGGGTCGAGGGTTCGAATCCGGTCGTTGAGGTTCCCGGTCTAAAGACTCCTGCGAGTCCTGTATGTGAATGACGTCTGAGGGCTGGCATTTGGCAGGTAGAATTTCCGAGTCGAAATCGAGGTCGAAGCCGAGGGAGAAGGAGGGTGGCTGTGATTCGAAATCGAGACCAAGTGAAAAGTTGGGTGCTTCAAAATCGTCCATCACAATGTGTGGCTTCGCTAGACAGGCGATGGTATACTGGTAATGACCAAATGACGTGGTTTCTTAACTATTTCAGCGCCTAAATTTTGAAAATTTAAAATTCTTATTTTTAGTTGAGTGCAAAATGGTTAGTACATATTAATATTTAGTCTTATTAGTACTTCACTAAGTTTAATTAGATATTAATAAATTGTTTAACAACTGATTATAAATGAATATTTTAAAAAAAAAAAAAAAAAGTTTAGCTATTATAGAGTGATTTTTTTAGAAGGCTAAACATAAACAAGGGTTGTGTTGGAGCTAGAGTCCTGCCAAATGGGAAAAGCAAGAAGTCTAATGAAAATCATTGTGTTAATGAGTGTGTCGAGGTTTTTGTGGTAGATTGCTCACCTTACAAGGGAGTAGGTTTTGTGTTAGAATACCAACTTGTTCAAAGTTTCAAACTTACTATCAAGGTCAATATTGAATGTTTGGATAGGAGCTCTCATTGAGTGTGGCTCGATAACAACAAATCGTAAGGTTATCTCTGGTTGGGCTTCATTTTATTATATTTAAGGCCAGAGTTTTGCCTATACTACAGCGTTTTCTTCTCATGAATTTTGTAACTCTATGCAAGACAAGAATAAACAAACAGTTCATTAGAACCTAAGAGTGTCGGTAATGACAATCAGACTATTCAAAAATCAATACCATCATAAATTTATAAAACTTATTTTTTGTCATATGACAATATAGACCAATTATAAACTTAAAAAATAATGAAATTCCCTTCGTAATTAAACAAGATCACAAAGAACTCAATACTAACTAGATGCTCAAGGTCCAAATTAATTATTGTAACATATCAAAATTTGGCAAATAAGTAAACCATTACAATTGAATAATTTATCAACTGATAATATCTTGTTTGATTGAATTGAAGTTGAAGCAGTTTATAACTCCAAAAAGATCCCTGCAGTAGGAGATTTCTATGGGCAGTGCACCTCCAGCCTGTAACAAGAAATTGAAGTGTTCCATCCTATAATCTAAATAGATTGATATCATCCAACTATTGTGAGAAGCTGAATGAAATCTTAAACACAAATCTTAGAATTATTTTTCTCAAAATCTCTTTATGATAGTCAATGCCACACATAATCTGCCAATGATGAATCCATCCTTGGGGTTAAATTAAGTGGTAGCAGAAACAAGCAAAGATACTATAAATTAAAATAAAGTATTTACCTAGTGCTAAGGCAGGCAAAGTAAGGATACCCTCTATAGCTTGTGTATCTCTAACAGGAAGAACCTCGATGAAACCTTTCTCTTCCTTTTTCCACAATTCTTGCTCCAATAACTATACACTGAGATTAAAAACATAAGCAGAATTTAGTTGAAAACATATCAACCCTAATTGATCACATTGAAATACCCTCACTAAAATGACATAGAAACCCTTGAGATTTAATTTTTTAGATCATGTGCCTAAGATTAAAAAAACAAGCTCAATTTATCATAGCAGAATCCAAAGCCATTATGTTTATAATTTCATAGCAACAAGGCTAAATATATAACTTTTTTCATTTAAATTACCTCCAGGTGAAGTGTAGCAAATTCTAACAATGGCGCCATGAAGGAGAACCCTATTCCAGAATAGAAGAATCGCCAATTGGCCTAGCAACTCTACCAAATCCATCATTTTAGACAAAAAAACCCTACTCCTTCAAGCTCTTTGTGCATGATCAATCTGTAATACCCTCCATACTATATGTGAAATAGTGCCCTCCATACTATATGTGCATGCCTTACCACTAGGTTGTAGAGGGTATCCCTACTTTGCCTACCTTACAAGTACATGGTCCTAGACATTTATTTAATAATAATTATTAATGAAGACAATAGATACAACTGATGTGTATACAGTATCAATAACAAAAACAACTATATGCCATGTATTCCATAAATTATAGATCAATGAAAGTTATACCCACAAAAATGAGTGGTCTAATAACCGGTCCTTGAAAGAAAAACAAAGATCATTGAAATAATGCTCACCTGGATTTTAGGTAGCATGTCAAAGTTCTTTGCAAACACAGTGGCTGCTATTGTTCCTAATGCATTGAAAATATTTTCTTCTTTTTGTCCTGGTATGTTGCAAACTTTGGATAATAGACATGTAAAGCGCAAAAAGAAATCTAAAATGCCAACGACAATCTAAAGTATTAGGCGGGATTTCTTTTCTTTTACTAATTATTTTGGTGATTTGGTAAGGAAATCTTTGACTCCAAATAAATATTTTTTATTGGTGTTAAGGTTCCTAGAATCCTAACTCTCAATATGATCGATTGAAGTATTATATGTTGGAATATAAACTTATATTGTATCAAGTTAAGGCTTATTCAATCATTGATTTCATGTTCCAATCACTATACGAAACATCTATATATGCTCATAAACACTAAAATAAATCAGTGGATAACAAATTAATTATGTCAAAAAGCAAGCATTCAACTATTCCAACATCATTGGACATTGGAGGTGTTAAATAATTTGAACCAGAAATAATACATACATTGAATATTTCCAAAAATGGGAAATGGGAAAGTTGATAGTAACAATAACATGATGGGTGATTCTTTTGGAGAGGTTTTGGACTAGGAAAAATGTAAAAGATTGAAGAGATTTGTCAATTATGCATGTTGGTAATGGATAAAGCATCATAAATATTAAACATAGCTATCACAATTCAGGAAATGATCTACAAATATCTACCTCTATTTTATTGTGGTAATTGCTTCGCCTTACCATTCTATTAATTTTGGTAGGCTTGTTAATAAACAAAGTATTATGTGGGATTTCTTTTCTTTTACTATTACACCCCATTGTGTGTTTAACTATTTGCTATTACTATGTTAGGGTAAATATTGCATATGTGAATGTATATGGAATTTTGATTGTATATGTGTGTGTGTGTGATTGTACTTTGTTGTTAGAAAAGTATGAATGAATGTTTATTTCATTTGATGTTAATAGAATGGAAATTGAATGTATGGTTATTGAATTTGATATTCTAACTATGAAAAGTATAATGCAAATGTTTGTATTGTACCATGAAAATGTGTTAAGTTGGATGCAGGTTCAAAATTAATCCTCCAGAAGCGAGGGGAAGTATCACTCAGGAGAAGAACTTGGTGAAGGAACCGGAAATGAAACCTAATTGAGCTTATACACACACACACACACTAATAGAATGGTTGAGTCAAGTCATAGTGTTTGGGAATTGGTAAGTTATCCTTTAGCATGATGTGTTTGCATTGGGAAGGTTCTTGATTATTGTTAGGAGTATTCTAGGGATTATGTTTAGTGGTTGGTGTATGCAAGTGCTTCTTTACATTACTATACTTGATTGATGAGATGTACATATGATGAATGCATATATATGTATACATATGCATGTCAACAATAATTCATACGCATGAAGGAACATGTACATGAGAGTACATAGGTAGATGTACCTATGCATGCTTATGGATGGGTTGCTTATGAGCACAGTGATATTGAGAGGACAATGTGACATGTATGTATATATATACATTGTATGTATATATATACATCGTATGTATATATATACATCGTATGTATATATATACATCGTATGTATATATATGCATCGTATGTATATATATGCATCGTATGTATATGTGCCTATCAATAAGATATCAATTATTTATGTATGTGATTGTGTAATCAAATATATATATATATATATATATATATATATGTATGTATGTATGTATGTATGTATGTATGTATGTATGTACATGTATGTATCAATATACACATGTAATGAAAAATGGAAATGTCCATACGAATATGTCGACATATGTATATGTATGTATGCATGCATATAGGTATATATATGTATATATATACAAATGATATTATATATGAAATGTTAACTTGATCTTATTCATTTGAATATCAAATGTATACAGATTTATTTGCCAAGGAATATATATAAATATATATATATAATAGAATATATATATATGTATATAAATATATATATATATATATAATAGAATATATATATATGTATATAAATATATATATATAATAGAATATATATATATATATGTGTGTGTATATAAATATATTTATATATATAATGTATGTAATAAAGGTCGATTCATATAACATATGCTTTGGTTGATGAAATAAAACAAATAGCGCACTATTGAATATTAAGCCGGATATATCATTCAAGATAAAGTGTGAAGGAATACATGGGAATAAAGTCTATTGTTTGAAAGTTAATGAAAATAGAATTAAAATGCAATGTATTTAAAGGAGGCAGTGTACCAAGTCAATAGTGTTTTAAATGCCAAGAGGTTGAAGCAATATTATGTGTCGACTACTCAGTCTTTGACTAAGTTGACTAAGTATGTGTAGCCAGAATATGAAAGACCATTTCCACTATTTTAAATGCGAGCATGTGAATAGGGAATGTGTTGTAAATGTGGCGCCATGTTATGAATTATCTAATTACTTTAGAAGTCTTTCAAGATTGGAAACCAAATTGTTGTATAAAGTATGTGCTTTATGAATACATCAAACTTGTTGTGTCGAGCATTTGATCCATTTGTTGTGTAGTTTTGATGACTAAACCAATAGGATTCTGCCACCTTTCTACTACTGAGATGAGTCGAATGAATATGGTTGAGAAGTGGCATAGAATGAACCTTGTTTGTAGCCTTGCCAAACTGATTTTTGGGTATAAATATAGGGTGAACCCACCTCATTTCATACACTTTTTCATTTGCAATATTACGCTACTCCATTTTTGTTGTAGTTTTCATTGAGTGATCTTTAAATTGTTGAGAGCTTTTGTGAGTAGAATATAGTGAGATTAGATAAGAGAAGTTGGTTGCTAAGTTGATATTAAGAGAAGGCCAAGCTAGGAATTCCAAGAGACGATTGGATTAAGCGATTGATAGGCATATAATTCTATTCTTATTCTATTTTATCTTTAATCTAAAAGATTGTTTGCCTTGTATGTTATTGTGGAATTGCACTAGTTTGCTTGAAATAGAGTAATAGTATATTTGCTTATAAAAGATAAAATGTCTTATTGATTTGATTTCCATATAAGTGTTTGTATTTACTCCATATTATGGAGTGTTTGATTGATGTATATAGTATTATATACTAGGAACGATGAATTGGAAATAGCTTGATAAGTTATTTTACGTAAAGATGTTTAGTGGATTAGAAAGCTTATGAGTTATACCTAGGGTTAAGTTATCCATTGAAGGGGGGGTAACTTATGCTTTTGTTTATGTTATTTGGTAGATATGCCATTGAGAATTGGGAAAAATGAATAGGTCAAATCAGAGGTTAATGTTTAACTATTGAACGTTTACCTATGCATAGATATAATCGTCTAAAGTTAGAACAAGCTAGGGTAGTGTATGTGGATAGGATGACTGTCACTTGAAGTGTTGAGTGAGAATACTTTGGCCAAAGTAGTTTGTTTTCCTTTGGCTCCACTGTTAGTTCATTGTGTTCCTTTTTATGCATGCTAGATTAGGATTGTAAGGTCTACAAGTTCTATTTATGTAGGGCACATCACTAAGCTCATTAAGGTTAAAGTTACAAGGTTTCTTCACCAATCTCTTTGTCAAAGGGTAGGGCCATCTATCCAATGATAGACGTGTGGGGGACCGAATATGAGTCTGTGGATGGCAGAAAAACACTTGAGTGATGCTTCTCCTCCTCAGTTGGCAATCAAGTTTTGTAGAAGATTCCTGGACAATCTATATCTATTGCTTTGAAGCTTGGTTGAGCTATGTATGTAATTATTTATATTCTTGGAAATATTTTGTAACATGATGATTATTGTATTAAAATTGTAATCAATGAAAGGATTTGTTTTTTCATATACATTCATTCTTTCTCTCTCTAGAAATTTGTTTTATTGCAATGGTTTGAAACATAGTTTATTTACTTGAAAGTGAAAACTTAGGAAATTCACTAGCGTGAACAATTGGCATGTTACATTTACTAATTATTGTGGTGATTTGGTAAGGAAATATTTTATTCCAAATAAATGTTTTTGTAGTGGTGTTAAGGTTCCTAGAATCCTAACTCTCAAAATGATCAATTGAAATATTCCAAGAAGTCCTACAATAAACAACTATTCCCTTTTGTGTTGGAGTAGGTCTTGGTTCAACATATATTGATTGTTCACATATCTTTGATGGATCTCTTCCAAAGTTCCCATTGGCCCCAAATTTTTCCTCGTTATTTTCTTCCTCATTTGTAAAGGTATTATATTGTTTTTCTTGTTCAGGTTCTCATTCTAGTTATATTCCTCTTTCCTTCAAATTTGGAGTAAGTTGTACATGTTTTTTTAGTTTTCATAAGTTTATAATTTGTCTTGTACATATCAATGAAAGTATCATGTTTAATATACCTTTTAAGTTTAGACAATGTTTCCTCTTTGAATTTGTTCAATCTATATGATGTCTTGTATTTTGTGTGTGAGATTAATCTTGACTACCGACGAGTAGAAGGATGCAAAAGTCAGAAAATATGAATATCTTATGATTTTCTTTTGGAGATTTTACTCTATCGAATATTGAGTACAAAATGCAACAAATCTATGTTCCAAGTGAAAGGTACTTTCTTGCATTGTTATTTCTTATTTTGGACATTTGATATGCTACCAAAATTATTTGGGGTACATAAGCATTCTTTCTTCTTTATAAACTTGTTCTTCTTCAAATAGTGTTTTCATCAATAGATCAAACATGATTTTGAACATGGCCACACGAAAGCTGTGAAACTTAGGAAAGCTTCATATTGTAATGTGTTATGCAATTAAGTGACCTTACATCATGAAGTTATATTAAAGATTCTTGATATGCGCAATCTAGGAGGCACTGCTTGTCCCATATGAATCTATTCAAGATGTTTCATTTAATGTGTTCAGTTCTTTCTAATGGTTTCTCAGTTGTTGCTTACTTGCTTAGCTAGTTATATTTAATTTTGGTGTTGATCAACCTTAACTTTCAGAAGGATGTAGATAGAATCCATCAAGTTTTGAACCAAAGTTTTTAGATAATTATTATTAATTTTCAATCCACTTCCTACATTTTGATATAGTGCCACGAATGGCCAAAACATAGGTCAATCATTAAATTAAATATAAATAAAGCAGATGAGGTTGTTTGGAAGTTTCTAAATCTTTTAAACGATTTCATTATGTGCATACCCTACAACCATTGCAGTGCAAGTTTGAGGCATTCTACCAAATAATTCATGTCCCTTGTCTATGCTTCTACATTTCACACACATGTCTACTAGGGTGATTGCAACTATAACATTTGACAAAAATCCACTTTCATTTATCCTTTGTTAGATGTTAATGTCTTGTTCCAAAGAACCTATTTTGGTGGATTAGGTAGGATGGTGACCAAATTCCATTGCAAAAAGACATCCTTAGCTGCCTATTAAAGGCTTTGACAATGCTAAAAACAAAGAGCACTCTATTCCATTAGTTTCCTAAAGGGAAAGTAAGCAACACTTACCCCATACAATGTTTAAGAAGCGACCACATACATCCACACGTGCCCTACAATCAAGCCTTGAAAGAGAGTTGGAACCTTGTAAAGATGCCCTATGTTGCACTCCATGTGTGAGTTGTTTGTCAAGAACAGGGGGAGAAACATTGGGTTTAGTTTCTCGCTCAAGCAGTCAAAATAACTTCAACTAATTCAAAATTTAAAATCCTACCTATTAAAATCAATCCACCACTTACATTTCATGAAAACAACAAAGAATATCTTTATAAAAATAGTAGCATTAGATAGCCTGCATATATTTCCATGATAGTGAAATGCTCTAGAGGTTTAAACATGAATAAAAATTCAAATATTGAAGATGGTGGATGCTATTGTATCCAATCTTTGAATAAAGTTATTGATAAGGACTGACACACTTTTTCCTGCAAGAAGATGATGCCCTATTTGGGGTCTCATAATGGCTCTAGTATTAGGATTAGCACTGCTCTTCTCCTTCCCTACTATTTGTAGTGAATATTGTTGAACATGCCTTTATCTTCTCACTTTCAAATCAAATCATACCTAGAAATGCAATTGAATGTGCTTCCCACATCTAAATCATTATTTCAAAAAAATGGGTTTATAGTAACACATTCTAAATGTAACAAGCCTAAGAAAACCATCAATATATATCACTGCATTGAGTCCAGAATTCGAGCTACACATAATTAATGTATTACATGCAATATGGAGAAGCACATAATTGTATGAATGAGAGAAGTGCAAAGGGTTTTAACTTGACAATTCACGTTGTTTGAGAGATATGAGACAAACTATTACTGAAAAAAAAGAGGGTACTTAACTATGGGTGGTTGATTGTGGGGAGTTGTCCATTTAAGCATTGTATCCAACATCATCAATTTCTTATACCTTATGCTCAATGGAAGCAATCTACAAAGCCTTAAAATGTTGTATAGACTTGTTGTTCGATGCTAATTAAGTGCTAGAAAGAGGAGGCGGCTACATCCCTTCCATTCCCATTGCCATTTCCTTTGTGTGGCATGTATGTAAAATGTGGAAGCATAGACAAGGCTCATGAATTGTGTTAAGAATCCCACCTCCAAACGCAACCCTATCTACAATAAATGAGTGCCCTACAGTCCATGCTCCAACCATCTGTCAAGGAAACAACGACAAACAAAATATGATAGCAGAAACAAGCCACATGAACTACTTTCAAGAATGCCACCTACTCACCAGAACCTCGCAGTGAAGACACATCCATAGCACAAGAACATTGGAAACTCATGAAATTTTTTCCTCCCTTCTTTTTGATTTGTTGCAAGAACAATTTCTAAATGAAAAAACAAAAAACCATTAACAAATATATGAGCTACCAATAAAAAAATTGAAAAAAATAGTCAAAATTCCATTTTAATAATGAAATTGCTGCAAACCATAGGATAAACAAATTTCTCCTCTCTTGACGCCATTTTTGAGAGGCATTAATAGATAAAACAAGTGTAGCAAAAAAATTAGTCTCCACCTATAGATAGGTAGGGACTAACAATTTTTTTCTCGTTTTTTTGACATTTTTTGAGCCAATTTTTCACCACTAGAAAAAAAGTACGTAAAGATTTAAAAAGTGCTTCTTTAGTTCACAATTATGGCTATTGTCATTTAGTTTTTCATTACACTTTCTCGCTATCATGACACTAAGGGCAGCTAGCAAAAAGGGATTGGAGTAGACATGCTCTCCAAATTTGGAACCGTATTCACACATTCTTAGTGAAATATTTTTGAGACGTAATATTGATGCATAATCTCATGTTCCCCATGTGGTTGCTTAAGTGCATTTTCTACTTAGATTTAAGCAGTTGGAGTGTTCCCATAGAAATTTAAAATTGTGAGAAAGGATAATTTAAAATATTCCCCTATTTTAGTGGAGTAGCTACTGTGTATGAATTGCAAATAGGTTATGGAGAAAAGGAGTGGCTGAAAATAAGTTGTGCATATTGAGAAAAATGTTAGGTGGCTCCATAAATTTATTTTCCTCCTTTTCATTTGCTTCCAAATTTTACCTCCAAATTTTACCTACATAACTTAATATTAATAATATTCATTCATACATGGAAATAAGTAGAGAAATTAAATATTCATGGGGCCACCAATTTCACAAATTACTCCTAAAAAATTTGAGCAATGGCTACTAGTTAAAATAGGCTAAGTAGTCACATGGGGACCTGCCCTAAGAAAAGAAAAAAACTAAACAAAAAAATCATTTCAAATATTTTGTAAGTCGTTTGGTGTAATTAAAGAGTTTCTTTAAAAAATTGTAGAGAATACCATTTGCAATATTAGAAATAGAAAGAAATTTGTTACTTTATATTTTAAAATTATACACTACTTCGAGAAAATACTGAGATATAATAAAAATTGAATGCACATTAGTATAGCTTTTAGTTTTTAGTTTGTCATGTGTTATTCTAATTTAAAGTGCAATGCACTTTAATTGCACTAATATAGTCTACAATTGCAAGATTGTATATAGGGTTTTATAATGTGTCATATTGAAGGGCCTTTTTGGTTTGAGGTTGTGAGGTCTAATGTTGAAATTAAATTTTATTCAAATAAAGTATTGTCTTTTTGTTTCAATATTTTTTATCTTTTTAGTTTTAATTTATGTACTTTATTTTGTGGAATTTTAATTTTGGTTTTAGTATCTAGGGTTCAAATAGTGGGGCTATTTTCTCAACGCCAAATGGCTAAATTTTCATAAAATAAAAATTAATTAATTAAATTTTCAATTATCAATTGATCACCAAAAAACTCAACATATTTTTGGTCAAAATATATAGGGCTTAATGGGTTACGTGTTAAATTTATACAAGCTTTCTTAATGAGTTATGTCGCAAATGATTCCAATGGCTAGTTTGTGGAATCTAAATTAGGCCAAAAAAGTCATCTAGGGTGTCTCAAGCCTCCAAGAATATTCTATCTAATATATGGAACTAAGGGAGATAGTGATAGAATGAGAAGAACATTGCAAGCTCTTTACTTAGTTGAGTGTGAACCTAAAGTTACTTATATTGGGGTGTAGCTCTTGTGTAGTTTACAACTTTCAAATACTATTTTTTTTTGGTGCTTTTTGTTACATTTTTGTTACATTTTGTTTGTAAAATAAAATTTCTAGCATATCTTTTCTAAGTGTTCATCTGAATTTGTTTCTCTCTGGGTAACTATATTTATTTTTTCAATGTTTAATGTATTCTATTGATTTTTTCAATGTATTTAGAGGAGTGAGAATTAAACTTATGTGGGATTAGATATGTCTTGTTGTATAAATTACACTTCTTACATATGAATTAGTTTTTTTCTATTTTAAGAAAATTTGAACAAATTATATCTAGCTTAGGATGGACTATGGTCTAATCTTGCATTCACAAGTAATTATGTCATGTATGAATAGTTTTTTCTATTTTAAGAAAAGTTGGAACAAATTATATCTAGCTTAGGATGGGCTATGATCTAATCTAGGTAATTGGCATTTATGTCATCCTATGGATTTCATGCTAGGGAGTTCAACATAAAAGGATTTAGTTTCCCATAGTTTATGGCCTCATGTTAGGAAGTTAATCATCATAAAAGGGTTTAGATTATCATAGTTTATGGCTTATTAGTATCAACTAGTTGATCTTTGAAGGTTTTTTTTTACTTTTATTTTTTTTTTTTAATTTTTTTTTTTAAATTTCTGACAAACATAATATAATATTTATAAATTAATTTATTTCTTATAATATTGTAATACAAATATTTAAAAAAATACTAATGTTTTTTATTTAACTTTTGATTTCTAACATTTAATTTCATTTGTATAATATTAAACACTTTTAATATTCTATTGATTGTGAATTATTAAGATTTTTTACTATTCTTATAATCTAATAATATTACAATTCTAACTTTATTATGAACCAATAAGGTCACAAACGGGGGACTTCATCCCTAATATAAGTACTCAACAATAACAACACCATTGCAACTTAACTAATATTAGCACTCAACAATAACAACACCACTGCAACTTCACCATCATAAAATCCCACTACTGACAAGGTATAATATTTTAATTTATTATCATTTTATATTTTTTAAAATTATTTTAATAACATAACATTTTAATTTATTATAAATATAATTTAACTCTTACTGGTTAAAGTTTATTCCATATAGGGGTTGGGGCCCTAGCTCGGTTGGCTAAATCTTTCCTGTTGCAGGAGGTTGGTCACGAGGTCTAGTCTCCCCCACCCCTGTGGTACCGGAGGGCGTGTCGCGCCAGCGCCGCCGGTCATGTTAAAAAGTTTACCAGGCGCACTGCAGTTTATAGGGGGTCGTACTACCCGATTCCTGCAGTCTAAAAAAAAAAAAGTTTATTCCATATAATATCATAATATATCTTTACATTAGAAAAAACTAATATCGTACATATAACATTATTATTTTAATAATCTATTATTAATCATTATGATTTTTAATAGTTCTATAATTTAATATATTTAATTTTAATTTCACGTTCATTACTTAATATCTTATTTATATTATATTACCTTTTGTTAAAAATTTCTTGATAATTCTTATAATCTAATTTACTAGAATTCTATTCACATCCTTCTCATATATTTTGTTCTAAAAAATAGAGATTGAAATGTCGTCGAACTGGAAGTCTCTGCATGGCACGCAACGGCCTTTTGTGGATGAGATTCTGAACTGCAAGTAGCGGGCTTGTGTGGTCGTTGTAGGGCGTGAATACTTGGGTGAGGGCTCTATTTCCTCTCCTCCTAAGACCGGTGATATTGCACAAGCAGATGTGGGCTTTATTCCCTCTCCTCCTAAGATTGGTGATGGTGCGCGGGTGGGTGTGGATCTGCTGGGGTTGGACAGTCCTCCCCCTTTTCCTTTGGTTGTTCCACCTCCTGCTCCAATTGTTGGTGGCTTTCCTTCTTTGGGCGAGTGAAGTCCTTCTTTGAGGCTACTAAAGTTGGTGCTCGGCCTCCTACTCGGGCTAGAGTTTGGCCTTTTCCCTGTGCTCGTGATTCCCTTGTAATGGTTTTTGAACCTGAGGTTGTTGAGAACAAGGATTACTATTTGAAGCAGGGTGTGGTCTACAGGTTTAACGGCTTGTGGCCCTCCCTTCCCGATCTCCATGACTAGGTTTTCGTCTCCTGGAAGCCTGTGGTCTTTGGGAAGATTGAGCTCTATCCCAGTGCAAGGGGGTTCTTTTTGTTAGAGTAAAGGATTTTAACTTAATTATATTAATTAAGTTACCTTTATTCCTCTCTTAAGATTTCACTTTAGTTTTCATATTGTGACATTTAATAATTATATTAATTATTAAATGTCTACCTATTAGGGTTACTTTTAGGTTTGCATGATCTCCTTTCTTAAAGATTGATCCATTGTATATTTTTCATTCTATTGTTCTAATAATATATCTCTCATATTACAAAGCTTCAAAACCCTCTCTTGCTTTTTTCTCCATTCTCTTCCCTATGACAGGTATCTCTTTGCATGCAAGTGTTCTTGGACTCTGAAGTTGGTTTTGACAACTTCTACATGGTATCAGAGCAGACCTGTTGTAGCCTGTTCTTGTTTTGAAGAATTTTGAGCTACGAGGGTTTGATCAGGCTTTCACAAGTTTTTAGGTTGTTTTTTTGTGGATCTGGCGTACTTTGTTCATTGGGTTCATTTTGGGCCCAAACAGACCTTGCCGTTGGATTCACAGCATCTGAAAATCCCTATTTCATATAAAGCTTGTTCGATTTGGCCACAATTGATAAGGGAGGCAAAAAAAATTGGCCCCAAGGCCGTACAACCCCAGGGTACATAGTTCGAGGTGAAAATTTGTGAAAAAATCAAAAATAAAGTTTTTTACAAAACTTTTTGCGCCTCTAGTATAAAAGAAGGTCGCCGCCCGCCGACCACCGAGCGGCCACCAGACGACCACCCTTGCCACACCGCCGTCGGTGGCTGAACAACACCGTCGCTTGCACTGTTAAGCCCCTGCGGGCTGTTTACCGCCAGGCCGAGGTTCTATTGTGAACCGGGCGCTTCTCACCAACCCTCAGCCCTCCTACGCCGAGCCTGAGGTTACATCGGCGTCTAGCCCCTAGATCGCCCGGCCTTGTCACTAGACTAAGCCCCTGTTGTGGTTTTATTAAGAACCAGGGCTCCGCTGAAGTTTGACAACCCCCTGGTCCGCCTAGGCAACCAAAGGCTATTTTTTTTAAGCCCCATGTGTTGCATGCAAGGCCTATTGGGCATTTTCAGCTACTTTCACAAAATCAGACATATCTCAGGCGTTTTAGCTCAGATTTTTGAACAAAAATAGGCATTGGAAAGCTGGCTCTGAGCCCATCGTGATGGTGCAGGATTTTTTTCAAAATTTTCCAGTTTAGTTTCCTTTTTTTGCAGTCAAAGTTAAATGATTTTTTTGCGCTCTGGGGGGCATAACTTGCTCATTTTTGCTCTGTTTTTCAAAAACGAATAGGCGTCAAAAATCTCTTCTCGCACTATATTCAGATCTTCTGTTATTTTTTCCAAAAAAATTACCAGGTACACAAGATTCATTCTGAAGCCTTTTTTTCTTTTTTCCTGCCTTTTAGCTAAAAAATCTCTACTAGGGTTTCGTTTCTTGCATTGTGGGGGGAGTTTTTTTTCTTGCTTTCTGTCATTTACTTTAGAAAACCAAAAACTCTTCACATTAAACATTCATCAAACCTCTCTAAACATGATCGAGAACCCTTCTTCTGTTGAACTTCTCACACCTCATAATTATCATACTTGGAAGGCATTCATGACACGTCTTCTCAAATCAAAGTGGTTGTGGTCTTGTTTAGATACAGTTCAACCAGTTTTGACACGACCATTTGAGGTTATGCAATATAGAAATAAGATGGATGAGGCTATGGGTTTGATTTCCTTACATGTTTAAGACAACTTGTTGTTTCATCTTGATGCGTGTAACAGTCCTCTTGAAATGTGGACCAAGTTCAATGATTTATTTGGTACCATCAATTAGTTTCATGCAATACAGATTGAGGCAGAGTTGACTTCACTTGTACTTGATTCTTTTCCCTCTATTGAGGACTTTCTAATGAAATTCAAACAACAGAGATCTCTTCTATAGGGTTGTGGTAAGAACATAATAGATGAGGAGTGTATTTACGTGATTCTTTCTAAGCTTCAAGGTCCTTTTCAGATATTCTCTTCAACATTTTATTCCACCATGGATGCATTGGGAAACCGCTTTACCATGCCTACTTTTGAGGTGTTTTGTGATCGTTTGACATAAGAGCAAGCCAAGATATCACAGTTGGATGCTCTCACAGGATCACAACACCAAGCATTGGTAGCACAGTCATCTCAGGGGAAGCAGCAAAAATAGAAACCAAAGACCACAGAGCATTGGAAGGATTCTAGTTCACAGAACACCTCTTATTCACCTTCTCCTAAGGGGGAATCATCGAAGAAAGACAGACCTAAGTGTGCTTATTGTACTAAGCCAGGACACGATGAGTCCAAGTGTTATGAGAAGAAGATAGATGGATATGCAAAACAGGTTTTAGATTTGATAGCTCTTCTTGAGAGGAACAATATTCATCACTCTTCCTCATCTACATCAGGCGGGTCTTCTTCTTCACCATCATTCTAGACAGATGGGCAGGCCCCACATAAGGATCATGCATTATGTGCAACAACTAGTTCACATTCATCTAGATGGCTACTGGATTCAGGTGCTTCACACCATATGGCATCTTCTCATGACATGTTCTCATCTTTCGAGGTTGTGTCCTCACCACACATATTGATGGGTAATAACACTTATATGAGTGTATGTGGGAAAGGTTCTATCGACATTGATGACGGTACATTCAATGATGTACTATGTGTACCATCTTTGTCCACTAACCTTCTCTCCATCTATCAGATTGCTCATAGTGGGACAGGGAAGACAGTTGAGTTCACACCTGATTCAGTGCACATCAGAGACATTCAAACTGGAAACATTATTGCAACAGGGATAGTTGATCATTCTTCTCGATTGTATGCATTCACACACTTTGGTCCACCATCTCCACTATCTGAGTTTTCCTCTCTTTCTACAAGAGAGCATGCAGTATCTGAGGTGAAGTTTGGTCACTTGTACTTATGTGTTCTTCCATCTGTTCATGAGACTAGTGTTGAGACTTCTACACCTCTACCTCCTATTGAGATCACATCTATTCAATAGGATTCCTCTTTAGCTGTGACTGACATTGTAGCTCCACTCAACGAGCCATCAAGTGTAGTTGTTGAGGCCATATCAGAGGATATTTCTTTCCTCACATATGACAGTTTCAGTACACCTGTTATCCCATCTTCATTGGAGATTCCATTTCAGGATCATCTTGAGTTGTTTGATTCACCATCCTGTTATTCAAACACTCGTACTGCAATTCAGTTCTTTAGTGAGCATCATCCAGGACTTCCATTTTCACCTCACATCCAGGGATTTCCTCTTCTTCGGCTGTTGGATTTGTTTCTTCCTCCGAGGAGACACATTGGTTTGATCATTGGCACTAGGGTTCTCTCATTCTGGGGGGGCTTTCGAGTCTCTTCTCTCTCTTATGGGGGGAACATATTTTGTACTTGTGTCAATAGAAGCAGTTCTTGGGGGGTCATGTTGAGTCCTCCTTCTATCTCTCTTCTTCTTTAACTCTTATTTTTCATCTCTTTTTGGAGTAGAGTTTTTCCCATGAGGTTTTCTCTATTTCTCCACTTTATAGAGATTTTGTTGTGATTAGGTACCTCATCAGGCCTAGTTGTTGGGACCCAAATTTACTTTCATGCATTGTAGTTACCTTTGCTTTCTTGCACATGTTTGTAGTTGCACTCTTGCTCATCTTAATGGGGGCATGTTAGAGTAAAGGATTTTAACTTAATTATGTTAATTAAGTTACCTTTATTCCTCTCTTAAGATTTCACTTTAGTTTTCATATTGTGACATTTAATAATTATATTAATTATTAAATGTCTACCTATTAGGGTTACTTTTAGGTTTGCATGATATCCTTTCTTAAGGATTGATCCATTGTATATTTTTCATTCTATTGTTCTAATAATATATCTCTCATATTACAGATCTTCAAAACCTTCTCTTTCTTTTTTCTCCATTCTCTTCCCTATGACAGGTATCTCTTTGCATGCAGGTGTTCTTGGACTCTGAAGTTGGTTTTGACAACTTCTATACTTTTTAGCAACCTTTGCTTCCTCCAGGGAGCTAGATTGTGTGTTGGACAAGGGGTGGATGTGGGGTATTCATTTGCTATCCATCAGGCCTTGGTCTCGTTCTTTCAATCCCCTTACAGAGTCGTTGAATACCAGACTAGTTTGGGTCCGACTGTTGAATCTCCCTCTTCAATTTTGGGAGGATTCATGTTATGAAGCTATTGTAAACACCATTGGACGCTTTTTGATGGTGGACTCTATGACTCGAGAGCTTGGGCATACTATGGTAGCTCGTATTTTAGTTGATTTGGACATCTCCAAACCTCTCCATGGGGATGTAGTCTTATTGGTGGAGGGAAAACATTGGAAGCATCTCCTGGAATATGAGGGCCTCCCCTTCAGGTATAGGAGATGTTTCTCTATGGGTCATTTGACCTTTGGTTTCCCTCATTCCCGCTGCAAGGGTGCTGCTACCTGGTTGAAGGATGCACTCTCGAATCATCTCACGATGGGTTCTCCTCCTTCGGAAGGTTCTTCCGTGAAGGACGACCCTACTGATTCTTCTCAGGAGTTGGTGTCTTGCTTGGCTCCTCTTCCGACTATCCCTTCCGTGGAACCACTATTACCTCAAACTATTGTTGTTTTTTAGGCTGAGCCTGCCCAACTCTCGTTGAATGCCTCTATTGGTCCTTCGATCGATCATGTTTCCTCTCCTGCATTGTCAACTCCCTCGTTGCGTGGTGGCTCATTGCCCATGGTTGCTATTGTGGATCCAATTCTCTTGCCTCGCTCAATGGACTTAGATTCTGAGTCTTCCTGGTCTATTGTGTTGAGAAAGAAGGAAGGGACTCCCAAGATCTATGGCAACTTTAAAACCTAGGGTTAAGGGAGTCAGATTAGTCCCCTCAGGTTTTGGCGTTGTGTATTTCCAAAAATTGTATACTCTTGAAGAAAGAGACAATTTTGCAATAAAACAAGGACTTACTTTAGGCACCTTATATCAATCACCCCTTAAAATTGCATTTATAGGCCCCTAATACTCATGATTTTGGACTTTGAGGCCTAATTCACCGATGAAACCACTTAAATCCTGACAGATATCATTAAAACCACTCAATTTTTGTGAAACCCACCAAAAATATACCTGGTGGGACTAAGTTTCCCAAGGTGGCAACTTAGTCCCTTTTGGGGTATTTTCCACTTTTGAGCGGGAATTTCATCAATTCAATTTAATTTTTCAATGGATGTTGGCCTCTTAGGTCTAAATAACGAGAAAATTAGGTGTTGATGCTTATAAATACACATTTTAAGTGATTTTTCACATCTCCTAGTCATTTTTACAAAGCAAAAATCAAAATTCAAGAGCAAAAGTGTCTTACACAAGAAGATTCAATAGCATTTTGTAGCAAAGTTGAGGCTTTAGGGTAGCAAACTAGGGTTTTTGCAGGTCTTCAAGCTCACTTTTTGTTCAAGATTTCACATTGCAAAGGATTGATCATGGATTCCTATGGTGAATCATGGAAAAATCTAGGTTGAAGAGATGTAACTACCCATCAAATCACACCTAATGACTTGTTTTCAACGTGATTCCATCTTCCATGTTCTTCTTATCTTCAGATTTAAGATTTGCATTACATTTGACATATCATTTACATTCATTTGAAGTGTTGTAGGGTTTCTTGCATTAAAGTCTTGCATCATTCAAGTACCATTTAATCACCTCATTCTAGCACATTAGAATAGTGTTTTATCTCATTTTCAGTTTTTCCTAGTCTTAGACACACTTAGGGCTAGGGTTTATGCAGATTTTATCTTCCACAAAGTTTAAATACCAAATAGGGGTTTGACCAAGGCAAACCCCCCATTAGAAACCAATTTATCTTCTATTTTGTAGGTTTTTACGAAGATTCAAATCTAATTTTTTGTAAAAAAGCAGAGTGCAAGTTGAGTGCTTCCATTTCCACTTTCGTATTTGCAAAAAATCCAAAGTGGACTAAGTCGCCCATAGTGGCGACTTAGTCCCACTACATTGATTTTTCAAAAAAAATTACAGATTCAGACACCATTTTGGCAGAAACAACTTTTTGGGTAGTTTCCCTGGTCTGGGACTAAGTCGCCCAGCCTGGCGAAAGTGTCCCAGTTGCCTCAAAAATCAAAATTTCTAGAATTTCAATGACCTCTGCAATCTCCAATCTATTCCTCATCAGTTTCCAGGTGCATAGTTCTTGTTCTACATCTTTATTTTATCATTTATTGCATTCATTTTACTTTTTTTCATTTCACGTTGTGTTTTCAAACAAGCTATTTTTCTTAGGTTTTACATTATTAGATCATTGCAATTTCAGATTAGAGCATTAAAACATCTTAATTAGGCATAATACATCTCATTTACATTAACTTTGAGCGTAAACCCTTGCATTTTGGATCCCATCCAATCCCCTTTCTCCTTTTAGGTGAAATACCCTAGGAGGAGCAAAGTATTGTGAGGGCAAACCAAAATCATCATTTACAGGTTGTCTAGTCCTCGTCTGTGGTTTGACAGTTGTCTGTTAGCTATTTCTGTGTGTGTCCTATCCTCTTTTCCTAGTTCATTCCTAGTTTGAACTAGCTTCTTTTTGGCCCTGTGGGCTTTTTGTATAAAGGGTACAACACCCTATAAATGTTGCTTATTTAATCAAAAACATCCTTCTCATATTTTAAAATATAAAATATAACGACTTATTAATTTATTTTTTACATAACCCTTATATATAAATAATTATTAAAAATAATTATTTATTATTATTTATTAGGTGGTATAGTGAACATCCAGAGAAGGCAAATGTTGTGTTCTAGGGTGAGCATGATTTTCACAATGTTATACTCAAAGCTTAGTTAGTGTGGGGTATGTAGTTTTTTTTATCAAGTTTTTTTTCAGTGTTTTGCACATAAGCTATTTGGGAATAGAATGTTTTTGGTCAGGGAATGTTGGGTATCTACAGTTATGTGATCTTTTGTATAATCTGGAGTGGTGTAATTACATATGTAATATGGGTTGTTTAGGGTCATGATTAGGGGAAATATGGTTCATTTTAAATGGGGGCTGTCAATTCTCATGTGGAAGCTTTTATGTTCTCAATTCTGGCTAGCAACAACCAATGTTATTCATTTTTGTATATTTTATTATATTATATTAATATATATACTAGCTTCTTGCCTTTCGCCTAAAAAAATATATATTTTTACTAATATTTTATCACAATATTATTTTCACTTATTATAATACAAAATAATTATTTATTAACCAATAATTATTTTTTTACTAATATTTTAACATAATATTATTTTATTATAATGGCGAGAGCGAGAGGGAGTGTTGTTGTGGGCGAGAGCATTGGAGTTTTGAATTCCAGCGAGGGAGATGAAGATGGTGCAGAGGACGATGATGAAGATTGGAGATTGGATGCCATGTGCTGGAGATTGGACGTTGTAGGTTGGACCATTTTTTAAAATCATTTCCTTCATTCTTATGGTGTTGTTTGTGCCTTGGTTTCGATCAGCAAGCTGTTTGAGGGTTTTTTGGTGACGCTTGGGTTGATGCTTGGTTTGACTTGGGATAATTTTTGTCTTCTGGTGCAAAGTTGTTTCTGGAAAGGAGCTAGGGGGTGGTGTATTGTTGAAACTATCCCACCTGTCTTCCTTTTGTGTTGTGTTTTGTGGGCTATTGTTGTTGTTTTTTCTTTAGCTTTCAGTCTGGATGGAAGGCGTCTTCACCGTCTATTTGCGGTGATCTGTTTTGAACGGTGTAGCATTTCTTTTGGCGTGGAGTGCTCTGGGGTGTATTTGCTCGTGGTAGAGGCTATGGCCTGTGTGTTTGAGTGGTTTGTGCTTGTACGGTTTGAAGATTACATCCCTGTGAACTCCTCTTTTGCGTTTGGTTTTGTGAAGGTGACCGTCTTCGTGGAGGCTTTGTCGACTTTTTTTGTGTTTTGCATCCCTAGTTTGTCTTGGTCTTCGTTTGTGAGGCTAGCTCAGAGGGCAAGGTTTGGTGGATCATTTTCTCTCTGCTCCAGCTCTAGCTTAGGGTCTTGGTTGTTGTTTTTGATTAAAGGGTTTGTTCTTCTGGTTGCCAATATTTTGTTGAAGACCTTGGGTCTTGGCTGGTGGATGGTGGACGTTGTCCTTGTTAGAGATTGTTGGCTATTGGTTGGGATGATCTTTTTGTTTTATCTTATGACCTAGTTGTTCGTTATTCAGGAAAGGGTGAGGATGATCTCCTTGTGCTTTGTGGGGATGTCCTCTGGTTTTTTTTCTATTAGTATTTTGTTGGTTGGGAATAGTTCAAGGCTCATCTGGAATACCCAGTTGTATTTGTCTTGTAAGAAACCTGTTGTTGTTGTAGTTGAGCTATTACAAAGGTTTATTATGAAGGCTTAATCTTGGTTATGGTTTATGTTGGTGATGGTCCCTTCTTTTACGCTCTTGTTTCTCTCTTTGCCTAAGGAGGATGTAACTGTCCTTTCTATTAGAGTTCTTTATTTCTTCCAGGTCCAATAGATAGTGTCTTCTATGGAGGTGAAGATTCCCTCTCCTTTTAAGGCGGAGTTGGGCATTGTTGACTTGGTGGAAAGCTCTCTTCTCTACCGCTTGTTCCTATTAAGGTGGAATTTGTGTGTTCAAAAGTGTGTTGGCTTTGGTGGAGAGGATTTCTATTTCTTCCTCTCCATTAGAGGGGATCCCTCTCCTATTGGGAAGGAGATTGGGTTGGCTTTTCAAGGGGGATGGAGCTTCAAGGATCTAGATGATTATTGGTGCTTTGTTGTTTTCTCTAGCTTCCCTATTGAGGCGGGGAGCCTGGACTTGTTGGGCTTAGTATCGGTGTTATTGAGCAAATGGATTGTTGCAGCCTGGTTACATTGGTACCTAACTGTTTCAAGAGGTTACTACTGTTATAACTTATTGTTGTCTTAACCTGGTCTGTGGGATGTTAGGTCCCTTCGGTTCTTAATGTTTGCAACGTGAGTTGCCTTATTGATTCTTAATGGTTGTTGTTGTGGTGGTGTTGTTGTGTTGTTGATTATCTTTTGTTTGCAACTTTCTTGCTTTGGATTGGGTTGCGGATCCCATCAAAATCGTTTGTAAAGGGTTTCGGGCCCCTTCAAAACCCATTTTTAACCCCTAATCAAAAATATAATATTATTTTTACTTATTATAATATGATAATACTAGTATTTTTTAACTCTTAGAATTTATTGTAACATTTTATTACAAATTAATTAATTATATCTTTGTATTATATGATAATTCTAATAATCTTAATAAATTCGTATTTCTAATTTTACTATATTTTTATTAATATTCTCCACACAAATTTATTGATCTATTATTATCTTATTATTAATATTATTATTTAATATAAAAAATTTAAAAAACATGTTTTCTCTTTGTTACTTTGTATTTGATAGGATTTAATGATGTAGCCATGTTTTTACAAGATTTTAAAAAATCTAATATAATAATTACATTGAGAGATTGTGGAGTGTACTCAAAGACCTGATTCTATTTAAAATAAATAATGTAGAATCCATATTTATTTATTTTTTAATATAATTAATTAAGATGTATTTAAAATATCTATATTAATAATTATTTTATTTTGGATTGTTATTTTTATTTCCTTGAGAAATATTTTAAATATATATGTCTAAAATATCAATCTTGAGCTATTTTCTTTATTGAAGTTTTTTTCTTATAAGCTACTTTAAAATAATTTATTTACTTAAAAATATTTTGTTTTATTTTAGAATTAGTGAAGAATTATTTTATTTTATTTGACCATTGAACTCAAAATCAACCAATCAAATTACAAAGGTTCTTTAGAAACAAATCATTTTCTCATCAATCCAAAAACTTGCACACAACTTCATGGACTGTGAAAAACTCATACCAACTAAATATTTATTCTAATAAATAAACTCAACTTGAACTATATTAGTTATAGTTGCAATCCTTCTAAATTGCTTGAAATTCTTTTATTCTTTTTTATTTAGAAATGAAGGGTTATAGATTATTCAAAATCATTATAGAATCCAAACTACCTTGTGTTTGTTATCTTACAAAGCTAAATGTTAGTTATCTAATTTAGTTATTCTAATGCATACATAAAGCTTCATAGTGCTAGTAATGAACAAGCATATGATATTTCATATAAAATTTAGCTATCCAATTCTTTATATCTCGTAGAATGTGAGATATTTCGTATAGATTTTGATCTCTTGAGGAACGTGAGATACATCTTGATACATTAGAGTTCACAAACTTTCAACCCCTTTGGTTATAGTGTTGTTTTAGGAATGGTTTTCAAATAAATTATATTTTAGTTTATCTCAATACAATGTTATGAGAAAATTGTATGTCAATAAGTATTATGTATTCTTTATATTAATCAAAATATTTTTGTTTTTATATATTTAACACACTTCTTTTCATAAAAACAAATTTTCCTTTAAAGTTTCAAAAGTATGCCATATATTAGCTTCTTTCGCAACCATCAACCTTTCTTTTGAGTTTGTGGTGAATTAGATTTGTAGTAAATTTTGGGTATATACAAACAAAACTTGAGTTAACTAACAAGTTTCTTTGAATTTTTTGTTCCTGATTTAGTATTATGTCCCTTAAATAGTTAAGAGCGTGCAAACATTAAGTGTCACCTTGAACTCATTTTTCATAGACGAGGGCCTCTTGATTTCTTTATTGTAGCTCAATATAAGAAATCAATTACCTAACATATTGGTTAATTAATTAGTCTTGTAGACAAATTGATCCAAATCTTCTTCTAGCATTTTGTTAATAACTTAAGATGTCTCTTTACATATCAAACAATCTACTTTGTAAGACCAATATTGATTTTTCAATTTACTTTCATAGAAGTTAAGTCTTAATTTCAAAAAATCAAATTTTAGATTTATAATTTTGTCTCATCAAAGTAGCAAGTTACATTGATAAATTTGAAACTTTTAGATGATTTTGTTTTGATTCATACCATTCAAAGCTTTATTTAACATGTATGAAAATAAAATATCTAAAATTATTACACCTTCAAAGTTGGTTCTTGATGAAGAGAGAATTTAAACTCAAAAAAATCCCTCTTCTAAAATCCTCAAACAATTCCTCAAACAATTTCTTAAATAAAAAAGAAAAATTGTAATTTAAACTCAACACTTGATTGCACATGAAGCCATTGAATTTCTCTGTTAAAGGAAGCTTATTACAAATGATTTTTTAGTCTTAGTAGACTGATAAACAACAAATAAACTCTCCTACAAACATCTTATATGAAATGGAAACATTCAAATATAATTGTATGCTCAACTATGTGAGCTCCAACAAACTAGTTCACCTTCCAACACTCCAACACTGCCTGTAACTCTTGTAATTTCATTCCAATGTTCTAAGACTTCATTGGACTATTGAAAATCAGTCCCAACTTGCAAAAACACACCAAGAACACATTCCCCCAAATAATGCTACACCCTCTTCCCGTATCCTTCAATTTCTCTTCCCAAAATTCCTCTTCAAAACCCCCTGCAATGAAAAGTGATTTTTTGTTCTTAACTCCTACTATCTAGAAATTAATTTCATATGCTTTATTTTTCCTTATCCAATATAGCACGACCCATGGTGATATTGCTCATTAAATCTGTAGACACGTGAAATTAACATCGTGCACCCAATTCACATTCATCCGCTCATTAATAAATCAAACGCAACAAATCCATTCACTAGGCAAATCAGGTCTTTAGTCCCAAGATTATTCATTTAAATATTAAATCAAAGGCTCACATCATCCTTTAATTAAATAAATTAAACTTTATTTAATTAAAATCTCAAAAGTCATTTCTCATCCCTTTTTTATTTAAATAAATCAAATATCTAAGTCAAAGAGGTCAATCATCCTAATCATCATTAAGCTAACCTAATCCATGATTAAATGCTAATCCTAACCACTTGAATTCTCTAGATTTTTCCACTTGCACAAATAAATCAATTTATTGATTTATTAAATCAACATTTTCACTCAACATGGCATTTATGGGGAATATTCCCTGAAGTTTGAAAAATATGACAAGTTGATTTGTCCCTCCAACATTGCATTTATTTCTCATTTTCTTGTCCCCCTCTCAAAATTTATTGCACAAATTCAAATTTGAAACTCCCTCTCATCAAGAAAATCTATAAATGAAAGCTTTGGGAAATCAAATCATTAAAAATAATTAAATATTCATTCCCAACAGCTCTCTAAAGATGGGAAAAAAACAATTTTAAATTCTTCTCTTTTTTGACTCCTAAAAAAAGCAAAAAAAAAAAAGTAGGCCTGGGTGCTCACTTCCTCAATCCCTACTATTTATAGATCATTAAATGGTGTTTTAAAGCTCCACATTCAAATCCCAACACCCCAAATTGCCTTTCAAATATTTTTAATTTAAATGTTTTAAATATGCTTTTTCGTTATTTTTTCTCCTACAAGTCAACTTGACAATGTGCAAAGGGAAATTAATTTTTCAAGTTTAATTATTCAAATATATATCATTTAACACCTTTAAATTGAATTCCAAACCAAAATTTACTCACAAGAAAATTGCAAAATTGCTCAACAAAAATTGAAAATTCTACTTGATACAGGATTGCATTGAGCCATGGATGCTCTTGCATTAGACACCCACGGTAGAAAATAAATGTTTCATGAGTACCTCATAAACATTTGTATACTCTGTGTCTATCTTGGATCCACCTCTGCTCCTTGTTCACTAGAAATTTTATGTTCCTCTTATCCTGCGACTTTACATTAGTATTCCCTTTCATCTTCCCTCCTTTTCTCATCCCCATGAAATATAAATTACCAAACTCTACCTCCCACCAATGTGCTTTATCAAAATGAAACAAATAATTGGTATCCATACCTTCTTCTTCAACACAACATGTGTATTTTATTACCTTCCTTGCTGCTATACCTTCTTCTACTCCTCTTTTTGCCTTGTCTTCAATGCAATTTACCACTCTGTTGGTGTCTTTAGAAAGACACTCTACTGCTACAAACTGGTTTTCTACACCCAAAACAATGTTAGAATGATAATCTTGTGACTCATCAACCACCTTCTACAGCAAGTAATCAAGTTCCTCTATCAAGGAATCTCCACCTTCATCATTTTTAAACAAAGAATCATCAAAAAACCCCAACTTCACATTCACATCTTGCTCATCACTCTCACCTATCTCCAACACATCTACTGCTACAACTACATTTATTCTCATCATAAGAAGTATAAAAATCAAAAATTACCTCATTACCTTTGGTTGCAACCTTTGTGTTAGCTAAAATTTTACCATTCCTCTCTCCTATAATTTCTTCCAATTGCATTAGCAAATCATCCTCCTCACCTTCATCCTTTTTCTCTAACTGGTTCAAATCACTAACCAAACAAATTCCAACCTTGCTACATACCTTTCCTCCTCTCTCATCCAATGGCTTCATCTTATGATGAACTCCATCCTTCATCAAACTATAAGTGTTCGCACATCCATCATGCACTACTTTCATGTCAAACTGCCATAGTCTACCCAATAACAAATGGCAAACATCCATGTTCATAACATCACACAATACTTCATCATAATAACTTCCAATCCTAAATATTACCACACATTGTTCATTTACCAACACTTTGTGATCATCCTGCAACCATGAGATCCTATGCGGATGCAAGTGCCTCTTTCTCTCCAACTGCAACTTCTCAACCATCTATGTAGAAACAATATTATCAATACTACCACCATCAATAATGACTTTACAAACTTTACCTTTGCATTTTCATCTTGTATGAAACAATCTCCTCCTCTGAATGGGTTCACTATTTTCATTCATCAAAACTCTCCTCATCATCAAGGCTTCACCATCTTCCGCTTCTTAGGAATGTGTTGAATGTGCATCTTCTCCATTTATGTTTGTTGCTCTATTCTGATTTATAGTTATTATTCTTAGTCTTTCCTCTTCATGAGGACACTCATATGATTTGTGCCCCTCTTCTCCACACTTGAAACACGTTATTTTAAAATTTCCTCTTTCAAATCTCCTACCCAATCTTTCTCTTCCTCTAAAATTTTGATCACGGGGCTTGCTTGAGTTTTCACATCTTTCATCCTTGCTACCCTTAATTTATCTAATCTATTGTTCATCCTCTTTTGCTGCACATAAGCTTTATCCTTTCCCCTGTGTTTATTCTCAAACCTCTTGTTCATCCTTTCTTCTATCTTCAATGCTATTTGATAAGCATCTTCCATTGTCACAAATCTAACCAACGTCATCTCTTCTTGAATACTTGATCTCAACCCATTTATGTATCTTGCAACATTTTCCTTGGTTGCCTCTGAATGTCCAGTCCTTATAAGAATTCTATGGAATTCTTCAGTGTACTCCTTTGTTGTCTTGCTCCCTTGCTTCAAGTTTTGCATCTTTTTAAGAAATTCCAGCTCATAGTCTACTGGAATGAATTGCCTCTTCATTTTCTCTATCATTTTATCCCATCTTGTAATCTTCTCTTTTCCTTTTCTTCCTCTTTCCAACTGAATTTCTCTCCACCAGATTGAAGCATGTCTCTTCAATTTTGTCTTGGCAAACCTTACTCGGACTGGGTCTCCAACTTCCTCAAATTCAAAATAATCTTCCATATCATTCATCCAGTCTATCAGTTCTTCTGGATTCAAACTCCAATTAAAGGTAGGAACATCAATACTTAGTTTTTTTTCCCATTTTTGTTAAAACCCTTAACAATGGATCTCTTGCAAATGTTGCAACTTCCTCTCTTTGCTCAGTATTTAAACTAGCATTATTTGTGTTCTCATCTTCTTCATCATCACTTCCTGGGTCTCTCATTCTTGCAAATCCTCTCCTTATCTCATTTTTCAAAGTTTTAACCTAGCTTCTCAAGGCTCTAGAATCATCATCTCTTACAAAATTATCTCCTCTACCCCTTCTTTTACTTGTACCACAATGGGCTCCTCTCCCATCCATTTTTTTCAACACCCAAAACACAATCCTGGTGCAACTGCCTCTCTTTGACGATTTGTTACACACTCAGGATCAACTTTCTCTAATACCAGTGATGAAGAGAGAATTTAAACTTAAAAAATCCCTCTTCTAAAATCCTCAAACAATTTCTTAGATAGAAAAGAAAAATTGCAATTTAAACTCAACACTTGATTGCACATGAACCCATTGAATTTCTCTATTCAAGGAAGCTTATTACAAATGATTTTTCAATATTAATAGATTGGTAAACAACAATAAAAACTCCTACAAACATATTATATTTAATGGAAACATTCAAATACAATTCTATGCTCAACTATGTGAGCTCCAGCAAACTAGTTCACCTTCCAGCACTCCAACACTGCCTGCAACTCTTGTAATTTCATTTCAATGCTATAAAACTTCAATGGACTATTGAAAATCAGTCCCAACCTAGAAAAACACACCAATAACACATTCCCCCAAAGAATTCTACACCCTCCTATATCCTTCAATTTCTCTTCCCAAAATTCTCTTCAAAACCCCCTGCAATGAAAAGTGGTTTTATGTTCTTAACTCTTGCTATCCAAAAATTAATTTCATATGCTTTTTTTTTCCTTATCCAATATAGCATGACCCATGTTGATGCTTCTCATTGAAATCCCTCAAAAATCATTAAAAATAATTAAATATTCACTCCCATCAGCCCTCTAAAGATAGGAAAAAAAATAGTTTTAAATTCTTCTCTTTTTTGACTCCTAAAAAAAGCAAAAAACAAAAAGCAGGCCTGGGTGCCCACTTCCTCAGTCCCTACTTTTTAAGGATCAATAAATGGTGTTTTAAAGCTCCACATTCAAATCCCATCACCCCAAATTGTCTTTCAAATATTTTTAATTATATTGCTTTTTCTCCTACAAGTCAACTTGACAATGTGCAAAGGGAAATTAATTTGTCAAGTTTAATTATTCAAATATATATCATTTACCAACTTCAACTTGAATTCCAAACCAAAATTTTCTCACCACAAAATTGCAAAATTGCTCAACAAAAATTGAAAATTCTACTTGATACAAGATTGCATTGAGCCATGGATTCTCCTGCATCAGTTATTTGGTATAAAATCATTAAAAATGTCTTACATTATCGTATCATGAAATTCTTGAAAATTATTATCACCTATAAGACCTATTAAATGGTCAATAGCCACAAATATTTGGTCAAATCTAAGCGCTATACTAAATTTGTACATATGCCCAACAAATATATATATATATATATATATATATGATTGGTTTAAAAAAAGTTAAACTATCATTTACTTTTAAATAAATGTGAATCATTATAGTTGGAAGCATCAAATTTCCCATGCAACATAGTTAGTTGATGCATGTGCTAATAAAATGTATGTCATAAGTATGAATCATGGCAATTCACATAAATGTATTTGTGAAAATCATGCCATGTTTTCCAACAAATTTCTTGAAAAACACGTGATCAGTGAAAAAGAGTCAAAACATCATTTCATTTTAAGTAAATGTGAGTCATTATAGTTGGAAGCATCATTACCCATGCAACATAGTGAGTTGATGCACTTTTTAATCAAATGTAGGTCATAGGTTTGAGTCGTGAAAATTTACATAAATGCATGTGTGAAAATCACTTTGTATTTTTCAACAAATTTGTTGAAAATCATAGTGTGCTTTTCAACACATTTAAAAACCGTTCGAAGTATTTGGCAAAGTGCTAATAGCAAGTTTGTTGAAAATTACAATGCATTTTATTTATCGACACACTTTAAAAAAATCTAAGTATTTCAAAAAAGTGCTAATAACAAGTTTGTTGAAAGCTGCAATATGTTTTTCACATATTATAGTTTTAACACATTTAAAAATTGTTTTAAATATTTGGTGAAAGTCGTAATTATATGTTTGTATGCCCATAAATATGAGACATGCAAAACCATGTAAAATAAAGGTCTTATGCATATTCATAAATATATCTTGTATGAAGCTTAACCTTTATCTAAATATTTATAATCTTATTTCCACAAGCAATTATATAGAATAACTCTTAAATAATATAAATGTGCATTGCTTAATTAATAAATATATCTAGTATGAAGCTTAACCTTTATCTAAATATTTATAATCTTATTGCCACGAGTATTATTGATCTGTATACGGATCTAGACTATATGCAGTATTGAATGCTTAATTTCAACAACTTAAAGGAATTACAAATTCAAGCATACATCAATGAAATTATGTATCAAAACTGAAAACGTAAGGTGAAAATCAGAACATGAGAGAGGAGAGAAGAAGTGCAAACGAATTGGTAACGGAGTTCGTCACAAATGTGACTACGTCTCCGGGTCCACTCCAATAGAGAGACCGATCCGATTAACTCCAAAAATCAATTACAAATGATGCACCAAGACCATCAGTTCGGCAGCATAACAAGGCTCCAACATACAACAATGGCTTGAAAAAATCTCCAGCACCTCTCTTTTGTGTCCTCAGCTTCAAGACTTCAACACCTGAAAAAAAACTTAACTCCACTCTCACCTCACACCCCCTTAAATACATAATTTGGCTAAAATGGCCAAAAACCACCATAATTAATGAAATAACAATCATAACCCCCTTGGGATTTCGTTTACAACATCCTCTCTAACCCCTTTTGTCTTTTGGTATTTTGGTTATTTAATGTGGGGTTGTTTTTTACAACAAAAATAGCCCATTTGTTAAGGCTTCAGGCTAAAATACATGACAAAAGCAAACTAACACCGTACACATTAAAGCTATCTTCAGTGGTCTGGCGGTAGTTAATCCTTTTGTTGAACCGGTGGTCGGTGGTTCAAATCCCACCGGCCACGTTTTCAAACGAATCACCGAAAATTCAAACCACAAAACAAAACTCTTGTCATTATATATTAAAGGCATGCGGACGGTGCAACTGTAGAAGAGGCGGCCGTTAACTTTGAAGTCACGGGTTCAAATCCGTCCGCTAACAAAACTTTTTTGTTGAAACAATTAACTCCACCCACATCGATACTGACAGAGAAATATGGAACGTGGCACGCCAGGAAAAATGCCACGTGGCAAAATCTGACTGGCTGGAGGAGACACGTCACTGTCGCCGTATGCTGACTCAACCGCACGCAAATGCTAACTGTGTGTACGGAAGGACACGTGTCACAATCCGATTGGTTCCGTACGATGACTCTGCTGCCACATGTCACACCCAGATTTGTCCACTTGGATTCCGTACAGTACGGCCTGACTGCTGACGTCATCTTGTAAGGGTGATGACGTCATCATTGTACCTTTTAGTCACCAAGTCAACTGAGAGCTTTGACCAACTGTATCTTGAGCATACGATGTCGGATTTCGACGAAACGAGTTGCGTTGGAAAGCTTGCGACAAGCTCTAGGCGATGACACCATCTTTGAAAACTTTTGCTGACATCATTTTTTTTGCTTCTTGGACGCCCCCTGATCCCAGTTTGACCCAAGGTTTGACTGACCATAACTTGCACAAATGGACTCCTTTTCGCTCCGTTCAAGTTGCGTTGGAACCAGGATGCTGAGCTCTTCCTGATGGTGCAGATTCTGGAGAAAAATGAGATACTTCAATTTTCACTGAAAATATCCACCGGATCAATTATGTAGAATAACTCTTAAATAATATAAATATGCATTGCTTAATTAACACGTGTAATGTAGTGGCTAAGTACTTGCCTATCTAGTATTACACTGATAGTATTGGTTAGTTAGTTGATAAATTATTTATGGAATATCAAAATAGGGGCAAGCCATATAATAGTTTGAGATAATAGATTCTTGCAAGACATATGCATTATAGCCAAATAATGTAGTGGTAAGTACCTATTTTGTAGGATTGTAATAAAATTATTTGTTGTGTAGTTGATAGGTGAGTCATGTCAACAATTTAAAGGTAGGCTAGATAATAGTTTGAGATCAACAAATTACTACAAATTGAATGTACTATAATTTTACTAAGTTTATGAATATTATAGTTGTTAGGGTTGACCTTGACCCTGAGCTTGATTCATACAAGTCGATTTTAATTGTTAAGGTTGACTATATTTGTTGATCGTATTCTAGATATATAAAGAGAAGGAGTCCATTGAAAAGGAAGAGGTGGTGTGTGTTTGACCAATTCTTTAGAGACCTTTGGAGATGTGTTCATTATGGAGACTCCTAATGCCTTCCTTCAAATGTATAGAGGCATGTAGATCAACAAAATGTATTGATGTAGAGTGGAGGTTGTGTGTGACGGGATTGTTGACACCAAATCTCAAATAAATGGATGAGGCTTCAATAAAGGAAACATAGGCCATTATGCAAAGTCTTTGTGGCAAGTGGGCAATATTGTGAAGTTGTTGAAGACAAGATGACACAACAAAAACAAGATTGGCATGACAATATTGTGAAGTCGTTGATGATGAAGTTATTGTTGATGAATGCATCTGCACATTGCAAATAGAAACTTGGTTGATCTCTTAAAGAGGGCCAAGGAATGACAAGTTGATTGCTAATAGGAGGTTGCGCTAATGAAGCTTGTCAAGCTTGTGCTTCCTCTTCAAACCCAAACAATCAACCAAAAACAACAACAAATACAAAAAAGGATGCCACACAACCAAACATCGTTGGTAATTCTATGAGAAGGTATCAAATAATATCGATAAGAATATCAACAATATCAAGCAAACAATCAACCTCCTTTGTAGTGCGAAAGAAATCCTTCATGCAAGGTATAAACACCAAACAAAGTCATTTGAATAGGCCAAAGAACACTGAAATAAAACCTGGTAAAACTAATTTTGATACTGATAATGTTGTTAGCAAACAATATAAACACCAAATGACCATGCCTAAGGTCAAGAAAACAATTGTGCCCAAAGTTTAAACCTGCAAAAACAAATTTACAACCTATAAAAAGCCCAAATAGGTCACAATGTCTACAAATAGGCCTATTTTGACCAAAATAGCAAATGGGCAAAGGGAAATTTTGGCCCTCTGCTAAAAAAAATATTTTTTTGAATTTTTTTTGTACTAGACGAATTTGTATGATACTATACAAATTTGTACAATATAAAAAAGTACAAAGAATAAAAAATTGCAAAAAAATAAAATTACCAGTTACAAAGAAACAGACACTGCCATTGCCAAACAAAAGGTTGTTCTTTGTTTCTCAAGCCTTCTAAATGCAATGGAAATGTATGTTTGGCTTCACGATACTTCAATGATAGGGCTATGTGTGGGAGACAACTTGATACAGGAAGGAACGTGCTCTCATGGCTCTAATACCATGTTGGGGAATGTCAAGATCAAAAAGCGTGAATTGATAACCTTCTATAGGTGAAACAATAAACACAATAGGATATATCATATAAATATGAAGAATTTATAAATATAGTGAGAAACCATGCATATCTAGGCAGGATAGATGAGGTAGGAAGGTAGTATTGAACAATTAACTAGCCCTCCAAATGTGTGTAACAATTGTGAACTCACTTGACAAGTGTGTGAGCAAGTATAAAGTATGCATACAATAGGTGTCTCAAGTGATGAAGACACATGTCTCAATGCTGTGAAGTGAGACAAAAGTATGAAATAGCCTAAGTAAACTTGAGCTAAGTGTAAATAGGTCAATCCTAGAGAGGTGATTAGCTAACTAGGCATGATAATGACTCTATTTACACACATTTTAGACCATTCTATATTGTACATAACAAATAATATTATCTAAAAAATAAAAAATATATTAACACTTTTAATTTCGTTCTTACACTTAAAATTTAATGAAGACATAAAATTCAATTCCTACATTTAAAAAATAGATGAAAGTTTATTTTATTTATTTATACCAATACGAAAATGCATAAAATTTTAGTTTTGATATAGTGGACAAGTTTATTTTCTTTGAAACCAAAAAATAATAAAACCTTAATTAAAAATTTAGAGAGAAAAAGATCAAGTATTGATTAACTTAATAACATCCTTTATAATAAGTAGATCTCGTAGGTCTCACTACTTATACTTCTTACCCTTCTTATCTCTAGCATCTTTGGGAACTTTTTTTTTTCAACTTTGGTGGCCTTATTTTTTGCAATAGGAGATTTCTTAGTTGTGATTTTTTTTCTTTATGATGGATTTCTTCTTTTCCTTAGGCATCATTAATAAGCACTATAAATAATAGGCCCACAAAAATTATGATGATCAAACTAAAAATAAATAGATCATGTTTTAGAAAGAATGAGATTTTGGAAGAAAATAAATTAAATTGAATAGACTAAATTTTAAATTAAATTTATGTTTAAAAAACATTAAAAAAATAATAATGAAAAAATAGAATTTATTGCACTTATATCCTTAATCAGTGGAAATAGTTTATTGATGAAGAGACGTTTTATTTTATCAAGAAAGGATTAAAATTAACATGACAAATTTATTCACTTTCTCATTGTTAGGAAAAGGTGTTGTCCACCTTGCATAATGTTATAAATGTAATATTTATTTATTTATTGTGTGGTGCACCTAAGGGATCTAGGGATGTGTGCATCACATGGGTCTAGCATTCTTGGGGTCACTTTATGTGTTGTATATAACATTGGTTAAATATTTAATGTGGGGTTGCAAATTGAAAATTGAACTTCATAAACCTAACCTTCTAGATTGTGCTTTCAATCTGTACAACATTTTATTAGGGCCAAACAAACAAGTCTTTTATTTAAAATTACTCAAAACTTTATAGAGATGTGTGCTTGGTTGTTGTGGCCTTCACAATATTTATAGAATTTGGAATCAATTTTATAAAATTTTAGGTAATTTATGATCATACTTATTGGGAACATTTGGGCTATGGTTTTAAGGAAACCCAAGTTAAAGTCCCTTGGGTAGCTTATTTCATACTCTATAAACAGCTAGGAATGTGTGGAAACCTAGAGCAATAATAAATAGTAATGTGTGCTCAAAGGTATAGTAAAATACTATGGAGATTTATTCTAGGTGTGTTATGTTTTGTGAAAATAGAGGAAAATATAGGGAATGGATTCATCAAGATGCTATGGGGTAGGTAAAGGAGGATTTTTGTAGCTTTATGACTATGGACAAATGAAGTGGTAGCAATAGTAATGGAGTAGTATATAGAGGTACAAGAAGATGCAAAAAGGGCTAAAGACTAAAACAAACGTGTTTAATATAAAGTCAAGAGGATGAATTGATTATGTTCACTATAAAGCTAAAAGGCACAACTCTTTTTGGCTATGGGCATCAAGACCACAACTTCCAAGTTAAGATTGCCCATTGTATAATTGATTCCATATAGCAAACATGGAGGAGACAGCTCAGAGGGCGGTACACCCTTCACCCCATCTCAATAAACAGTAATTTATGTGTGACTGATAAGTATAGCATTATCATAGTCCATTGTAGGCACAATTAAATAATAATAAATGTTTAAAACCCTATTCAATGCCAAATAAAGGTAATATTGACACCCATCTAATATTTGCCTATTTATGGCTCTTTGTATTTCCTTGATGCCCTTCATGTTGATAATTCAATTTTTTTCAGATACTCTCACACGCTCATAATCTTTCATACGCAATGCACGATCTTGGATTCTCTATTTTGATTATATTATCTCCTTTCATATATACTTTTGTAATTAGTGTTAATAATATAACTCCCCCTTTGATCCGACCCACATCATTCAGTGATTTACACATTTAAATGACAGAAGATACTATTACAGTTGTCATAACAATACATATTCATCGAAAACTGGCCAAGCGAACTGGGGCAACAACATAATTGTTCTCTATTGACAAATGCAATTACTCAATTTATGCTAAACAAAGCTATGAAAGTAAATGGCCTTTATATTGTAGCATTTTCAATTGCCATCTGACACATTTATACAGATTTAAATAGATTCCGTACGCAGTCCTCAAGAAGCTGTAAATTTGAAAAATCAGAAACAGCCTTGAATTATTCACTGTAAGACCAGTTACATCATCGTAGACTCATCAATGAAAAGTAGTAACACAGCCTTATGAATGTGGAGACAAAAGACTACGAAAAATTATCCTCACAATGCTCTCCGTAATAAAAGATTGATTATTGGGATTGTCTCACTTTTTTCCCCTAAATTGCAGGTACAGAATGCATGAGCTTGGACATAATTAACAAAAATAACAGAGATGAACTCCTACAACCTATGATAAGCAAACCAAGAAACATTAATTTTAAACAATATCATTATAAATACACAGCAGAGCCTTTGAAATAAGTAGCCGGAAGAGAGAGACAAAGAGCCAAAAGGTGGTGTGAAATTACACCGTTAGGATGGGGGTGAGATGGGGATAATGATGAAGATGAAAACGAAATAGGGTTAGTAAAATAAAATCAGGCCCTTTCGCCTCGGATGCGGCGAGCAAGCTGAATATCCTTGGGCATGATGGTAACCCTCTTGGCATGGATGGCGCAGAGGTTGGTGTCCTCGAAGAGACCCACCAGGTATGCCTCCGATGCCTCCTGCAGCGCCGCAACGGCGGAACTCTGGAAACGCAGATCGGTCTTAAAGTCCTGTGCGATCTCCCTGACGAGCCTCTGGAAGGGCAACTTCCTTATGAGGAGCTCAGTGCTCTTCTGGTATTTACGGATCTCCCGAAGGGCGACAGTTCCAGGCCTGAACCTGTGTGGCTTCTTCACTCCGCCAGTCGCTGGAGCAGACTTCCTCGCTGCTTTAGTTGCCAGCTGCTTGCGGGGAGCCTTTCCCCCGGTCGACTTCCTTGCTGTCTGCTTTGTACGAGCCATTCTTCTCTGCTAATTCTTTAGCCTTTTTTCTCTTTGCTCAAATCACTGATACTGGCGCTCTCCCTCTTCTCCCGCTGTGCCATTTATACATACCTTTCAAATTTAGATGAAGCGCCAACGCATCCTGTCCGTTCGATTCATTTCACCTATCAACGACTCCTCGTCGTTTATCTTCCCCGCTCACACGGATCGTGAAACCCTCCACCAATCCACAATTGACATCCTTAGTGTACAGCCTGAGTTGGCCTAATGGTGGAGAACTTGTACTCTTGAAAAAGAGGTCACAAGTTCAAATCTTGCAGGGGGTAAGGTATGTACACCTCGTATTGTGGAGCACGAGTTAGGTGCCTCCCTCAAAATTGGGAGTACGAGGAGTCCCATATTGCTGTAGGCCGTCTGTAGACCCAAAAACAGATTGCCGGGTATCGTGGACTATAAAATAATAATATTATTATTATTATTATTATTATGTCCTCGGTGACATGGAAGACCGTGCAATTGTAAATAAAACACAAACTACATATATTTAGAAAGAGTAATGGGTGTGTATATTTTAAATAATAGTATATGGTTTTTTTTTTTTATTGAAGATATTATTTTAATATTTATATTAGCTAGTTTATGATTTAAAGTCTTTGTTATTGTTAATCGGAAAAGTTGACATTTAATTATACATTGTCTTTCTAAGAGTTTGGAAGAAGTAATAGGTGTTGTACATGAAATTTTAATTTTGTTATTTATGTGTTAGGTATATAGTTATTGTTTTATAATTAAGTTGAATTATGAATCTTTCACAACAAGAAGTTTAATTTTTATACTAGTTTTTTCTTAAATTCAAATTTGACTTTATTAAAAGTTAATTAAGGAAGTTTTTTATTGTGTTGTTCTTCTCTCCACCAACCTTGTTCTTTAAGAGTTATTATGTTGTGAGCTCTTCCGTTAAAAGTTGTGATTTTCTAAGCATGTAATTACAAAATTATTTAACATGAATCATAATTGAACTAAAAATAATTGGTACAAGTACTTGGAGTTAAGAAAACATTTGAATGAACAAGCAATTCTTTTGTTGGAAGTATTGATCATAGAGAGAATAATAGTAGGAGGGTAGGGTGAAATGGTATTAACAAATGGTGGCTTTTGTAGTGGGGATACTTTATGTTTGTGTAAATAGAGTTTGTATCCATCTAGATAGGATATCACCTTTCTATGATTGACCTTTTTGCACTCATAGCTTAAGTTTACTTAGGTTTTTTAGGTTTTTATCTCATTTCATGGTATTGAGGCATGTGTCCTCTTCACTTAAGACACCTATTACGCGCATAATAACCACTTGCCCACACACTTGTCAAGCGAGCTCACAAGTGTGGCACTATTGGAGGGTTAGTCAATTGTTTAGTCCTACCTTCCTACCTCATCATCCTTGCCTATGTATGCAAGGTTCTTCATTGTATATTCACAATCTTTATTTTGTATATTGATAGCCATACTATTATGCTTATTTTGTTCATTTGTGGAAGTTTGTTTCATGATCTTATTATGTTACATATGATAGTATGTAAGAAAATATGTTGTGTCAACTTTTCTTTGTGTATATTTCTAGGTAATACATAGCCAAATTGGCCTTGAGTTGGATTGTCACCTTGTGGCTACTTTTTTTATAGCATGATATTATGGTATGTAAATGTAAATGTCATATTATTCATGCAATTGAGTGTGATTCATTTATAGTATTGGCACCCACCCAATTTCATAGTTTGTGCTTGCAAGTGTTGCCTTGAATCCTTATTTATGGCCCATTATAGATTTTTTTAGAATCATAAATGGACCATCTTGGTCAGCCATATTCAAGGTTGTGCTTACACCCATTCAAATATTTATGTCGTGCACATTTATTAAAAATTATATTTTGGGGTGTTCGGTCTCAGTTTACATATTATGGTAGAAGTCTAAATTTTCCATGCAAGTTGCATCCTAACATCCACTTCCTACTTCCTTGCTTGTGGAACTTTGGACCAAGTATACATATTTGCAACTCTTGCATCCTTGTTTCCTTGCTTCATTGTTCTTCCTCTTACTCCATGTGTCCCTTGAAGATCTTTGGACACTATGTGTATGTTTTTAATTCTTGCTTTCATGCCTCGTCATTCCGTCGTTCTACTTTTTACCTCATATGTTCCTTTACAAATTTGGACCCTACATGCACGTTTTCAAATCTTGCATCCTTGCTTCCTTTCTCTTTCATTTGACCATTTCTCTTTCCACCTCCTTTGTAATTCAAACCCCACATTCATATTTGCAACTCTTGTATCCTTGCTTTCCTATGAAATCATTATATCATTTTGATACTCTTTATATATTGCCCATAAACATTTGGATCCTACGTGCAATTTTTCATTTTACAAGTAAAATCCTAAATTTATCTTCCTACCTCCTTTTCTCCTTGTGAAAAGTGTTGAAGTCTCCATGAAATTTTACAACTCTTGGAATTTGCTTCCCAAGTTATGATTCCTACTTCCTTTATTTCCTAGTAAACTTTTAAGTCTCCATACAACTTTGTAACTCTTAAAAATTACATCCTAGGCTTTTATTTCCAACAACTTGCCTTTATAGACTTCCAAACCTCCCATGTAATTTGGAAAGCCCGATTACAAGTGTACCTTTTAGTTTTATCATTTGAATATTGTTTCCCATCTACCCCTACGTTTTCAAGCATGTTATTAAAGCCCTCGAATGATTGTAATAGAGATTTGTTAATGTATAAACAAAGTTTGAATATTACTTAACTTCTCAAGGGCATAGATTCAAATGCAAGGCCATGTTGTTGATGAAATAGTCATGGATTATTTTGATGTGATTAATGAATTTCTATAATTTTAGGCCTACAAACCAATACTTGATGGCTTGCCTATGTGTGTGGAGACTATCTTTTTGCTACCCTAAGGTACTTATCAATGAATATAGGGGAGATTTCCTATGAAGGTGGTTGTATTAATGGATTCCATGCATTAAATACAAGAGACTATCTTTTTGCTTGCCTATCTATGGAGACTATTTTTTCACTGCGCTAACGTACTTATCAATGAATATAGGGGAGATTTCCTCTTAAGGTGGTTGTATTAATGGATTCCATGCATTAAATATAAGAGACCCTTATGGCCCCACCCTAATAACTAAGTGATGTAATGAAATATTATACATGTAAAGATGTAATATGTTGAAGGGGTTGGCCATTGATCTATCTTTATGACTATACATGACTTAGGTATTTTTAAGAATTAATTGCTAAAATTTAGGTATATAAAGGGATAAAGTGTGCTTTGTAAATCATAGGAGGAAAATCAACTAAAATTGTGTTTGTAACTAAATTTCTCAATGGAAAATTCTAAAAACTTGAGGGATCATTGAACCTAGTTGTGGATTCCCTCTTATACATTATAAACCTTTTCTAATGGTCTTATTCTATTTAATATGGAATTGTGTAGCTTGAAGGAGGATTGTTATTATATTTAGTTATAGAAATATTTTCTCTTATTTGAGTGTATATTAGTCTAGCTCCATGCATGGTTTGTAGGTGTGCTCTCTTATTTCTTGTGGATTGCGACTCCATTGTCAAATAGAGTGGGAAACATTCTAATAGGTGAAAGACCAAACATATCCCCCATTCTATTATCGCTTATTCTCATCACCTTAAAGGTGTGGTTAGGTTCCATCATGCTTGTATGATATAGTAATCCATCTCATCATATATATTATGGTATCTTAAAATTGAAAAATCCTTTATGGATCATATAAGAATGCCATCTTTTTGCACATGTGTATGCGAAGATAAGTGAATTCACTTATCAAGGAATAGTCTTATTGTTATCTTTGGGTACACATATGCAAGAAACCTCTCATTTGATAATTTTTAGGTCTTGGAGGTCTAGCTACAACCAACACTCACATCAAGCTTAGTCATATATTTTATGGAACTAATAGTGCACCAAGTATGGTTGTTAGGGCCTTGAGTTTATTCCTTTATTTCTCTTTAATTGTCATATCTTGAAAATCCTAAGGAACACTCTTATGAAGTATCGACCTAAATGTTACAATTATGTAGATTCTTGTTGGGTGTGTACCTGGGGCTAGGATTGACCCATGATTGGGGAGCAATGTGTCCATTATGGGTTCACATGCACTAGCACCTTGTTGGGAAAAAAACCTCACCCTTAACATCGGTGGATGCCATTAACTAATATTTTAAGCTTTTAGTGTAGTGGTCCCCTAACTTGGTATGAAATTTAAGGTCTTGACGTTGAGCCTTATAGAGTGTGGTTAGCTTGTGATGCCCTTTTCCTGACTTTAGCGAACATTCCTCTATAATTTTGGAAAGTGTGTACCTGATCTAGATAGTGGGGATAATAGCCACGTGCCCACTAGGGAGTTCACCTATGGTGGCACTCTACTAGGAAAAAAATCTCATCGTTAATTTTGGGGAGCACCATTCAATAATAGTTTAAACTTTTGGTGTAGTGGTTGCTTAGCTTGGCATTAGAGCCAAGTCTCAAGGTTGAACCCTTTAGAGTGTGGTGTGTCATGGTGTTCATGGTGCATATTCTCATTGGGTGTGTACCTAAGTTGGAATTGATCCATGACTAGGCATTGATGTGTCCACTAGGGAGTTCACTTGTAGTGGCACTTTGGTGGGACAATAAATGCACCCTTAATGCTAATGTGTACCATTCATTATTAATCATGACTCCTTTTCATAATAAACATAATTAATAATATTATTTAAGTTGAGCACAAAAAATTCTAATTTTTCAAGGCAACTGTCACACCCCATATTTAAAAATAATTTAAGGACATGGATTTTTTTGTATTTTTTTTTTTGTGTAGGTTTATATAGATTTAAAATGTGAATACCTCTAGAGAATAAAATATAGTTATATTGCTTTGAATATTATAATTTAAATTTATGATTTATTGTAAGTTAACTATGGATGTTAATTTGAATAACACGAGAATTGGGAATGATTTTTTGTTTGATTATTAATGTGATATTTGATTATAATTCATATTAGTATATAATAACGACTAATTGACCAATTAATTTATGATGACAAGATGGATGTAGGGAAGTATTTTCCCCCTCCCAAAAGAGGAGGAAGGGAATCATCAAAGAGAGATTGGTAGATCGATACTATGAGTAACCATACCATGCCATCAAGAATTAGTTAATCGCGCACACACATAAGATGTCGTTGTTGTTAAAAGTATGGGTTCCATAAAATGATTTGTCTTTACAAGTTTCTCTAAAACTAGCTCAACCAAAATTTGTAGGTAAAGGTCAATTTTTTTCTACATCTCAGTTACGGATTAGATATGTGATTGTGTTGTATCTTGGTTATCCTATTTTTCTTATCAGTTAGGTAGGTGAAAGGTTGGGGGAGAGTTCGTTCTTTTGACTAGGTTATTTGTTTTTAAGTATGAAAATAATAAGCATTCAAACTTTGATTAAGATAGAACATTGTGACGGGAAATGCAGATGGCATTTGTGTGCTCTGTAAGTCGAGCTAGGGCGTCTGTGCCCTAGCTCGTTCTTTGTGACTCTGCTAGTTGATTGCGCTGAGGGGGGTTCTTTGTTGAATTTGGGGCTTGTGGTGGTGGGATTAACGTCTGCAAACTTGCTTGTCTTCTCTCCTTTTATGGTGCTTATTGTGTGGGAGTTGCATCCTCTGTGCTGGGCGCGAGCTTCCTTTCTTCCACCGGGACTCTCCTTTGGTGTTGTCATGCTATGTGCAGCCATTCCTAGCGCCTGGCCTCCTCCTTTGCCCGCGTGGGTCTGTGGTGTGGGCGCGTGGTCTTGTGGGGCTGTGTGATTGGCCTGCCATTTCGTGGGGCCTTGTTTTTTCCCATTGTTTTGTGTGGTCTTGTCTTATTCTGAGGCCTTTTTGCTGCCAATTGGGTGGCTTCTGGGTGGAGGAGATTCGTTCTTTCCCTTGGGGTTTCTTCTATCTCTTACAAACGTGACCCGGGAGCTTGCATGCTTGCGGGGGATTTTGTTTTTGGCTATGTCGTGTGGGGAAACATCTGGGGCTAGCCCCAAAATGGATTTTCGAGCAGCTTTTGGTTTGAAGCCTACGAAGCATGGTGTGAACGTTTTTGACAATACGCTTTTTTCACAGGAGACATAGATGAATGATCTAGGACCAGTTAGTGGTTCCCACATAACGAAGATTAACGAGTGCTTGGAAAGATGCAAAGAGAGACTGAAATTGGTTATCCCGATGGAGTTGCTGGCAGATGATATTGAATACTATTCGAGGCACTCCTTTTATTGCAAGTTCATGGATTTGAGAGTTTCACTGTAATTTTTGGAATCTTGGGCTCAACAGACATGGATGCCGGAGGGGGAAATGGAGATTAGGCTCCTTGCGAACAACTATTTTATGGTCTCATTTGATTGTATGGCAGATCAGAATAAGGTCTTTAAGGGTGGTCCCTATTTTTATAACCAGGTGGGATTGTTTATCAAGCCATGGCATGCGGGCTTCAATTCGACTAAGGCGCTTCTGATTTGGGTTCGGCTACTGTGGTTTCCAGTTAAGTATTGGCGGGATGATGTGTTGCATTTGGTGGCTTCAATGCTCGGTAAAACTGTTAGGTCTTCACAGCAGACGTAGTTTAAAAAGGTAATGAATTTTGCCCGTATCTGTGTAGAAATTGATTTAAGCAAGCCACTGTCGGACTCTGTTGAAGTGAGTGTTGGATCCTATTCTTGGGTGCAGCAACTAGATTATGAAACCCTACCTTTTTGGTGTTGTCTTTGTCAGGAATATGGTCACATGCAGTGTAGATGCCCTAGGGCTAAGCCTGTGGCACCCCAGCCTTCTCATCCCTCTCGCAATCCACCTAGGGTTGATAAGGGGAAGGAGCCTATTCCGGGTGATGGTAACGGTGAGGATGGTTATGTCCCTGTCAAGGCTCGCAACAAGAACCGGGGGCAGAAGCGGACCTTGAGGGAGAGGCAGGATGATGACACTTTTAATAGGTTTCGGGTGCTGGATGATCTCAATCAACAGGAAGTGAATCCGGGGTTGCTAATCTTGGATCAGGGTACTTTGGGTACAGGGCAAGACGGGCCTCCTTTGGAGGCTATGTAGGTTGTGCAGGAGGTTGGTGTTGGGCAGATGGATACAGATCAATAGTTGATTGTCCAAGTTGTTCAATAATCTACTATTGAAGTTGCGAAGAGTGGTGGAGGTGGATCCCCATTGCCCCTAAAAGATGGTACGGAAGTGGGAAAGACCTCTTTGTCCTCTTCTCGCTTGGGTATCCAGCAAAAGGAACCGAAGAGAGGGGTTGGTGACAAGACTTCCAAGCTGGGCAAGAAAAAGGATATGGATAAGATTAAATTAATTGGGGAAACTTTGGTGGAGTCAGGGTCAGTCAAGACGCTTGATTCACATTTCTCATGCCCCCAAAAATGATTGTTCTATCATGGAATGTAAGGGGCTTGAACAGTGGCCCTCGATAAAAAGTTGTTCGTGATTTGGTTAGAAATCATTCTCCGGATGTTCTTTTTCTTCAGGAGACTAAATTATTTGTGGATAATATGTTGGATATGGTACCTAGGTTGTAGAAATATAGTGAATGTCAGTGTGTGGGGGCTCTTGGTGCTTCCGGTGGGGTGGCTTGCTTTTGGAACCCTCGTAAGGTTTGCCCTCTTTGGTGGATGTCCTCTAGATCCTCGATGTCTCTAGTCGCCTCTTGTTATGAAACTGGTGAGTGTATTCTCCTCTCTAATGTGTATTCTCCTATTGAGCTTCAGGGTAAACAACTTCTTGGGTCCCATCTTCGTTTTGTTCGTAGCTTAGCTCCTTTCCATCCGTGGGTTATGGCTGGCGATTTTAATGCTATAATGGAGTTGTCTGAGAAAAGAGGTGGAACTGCTAGGTTGGAGTCTTCTGCTCTGTTATTCAGGGATAACATTTCAGATTTAAATCTTATTGATGTTCAGCCCAGTAATGGTCGTTTCACCTGGAATAATAGGAGAATTGGTGAAAGTTGTGTTGCTGAGAGGCTTGATCGTTTCTTGCTTTCTTGTTATTGGGTTGGAGACTTGTGGTCTACTAGATCAGAAATTCTTGACTAGAGAGGTTCTGATCATTGGCCTATTAAGCTTAGCATTATCTCTGCTCGGATGCCTAGTTCTCCCTCCTTCAAGTTCTAGCTTATGTGGTTGCGGGATTCTACTCTTCGTGAACATGTGGCTGTGTGGTGGAGGATTGGTAGACCTGCTTTTGGTATGACAATGTACACTTTTTCCAAGCTTCTTCAGTTTGTCAAATATCAACTTAAAAGGTGGAATCGACGATGTTTTGGTAATATCTTTCATGCTAAGATCGCTGCTCAAGAGGAGTTGAATAATATTACGCGGTTGATTCATGAGAATGGGGCTTCTGAGGATCTTCTGAGGGAGGAGGCTATGACTTTGAAAGTGGTTGAGGAATTTGAATTGCGGGAAGAGATCTATTGGAAGCAAAAGGCCCAGGTTAAATGGCTTCAGGAAGGTGATAAAAAATCTGCCTTCTTCTTCAATTTTGTGAAGGACAGGAGACATGGTAATTCCATTTCTATTTTGGTGAATGATAGGGGGGATTGTCTTGCCTCGCATCAAGAGGTCTCTGTTGAGGCTTCTTAGTATTTTGCTACTTTATTCAGGGAGGATTCGCGGGGGCTTTGATGAGGAAGCACAGGTTCTCTCTTGTATTCCTCAATTGGTCTCCAGGGAGGCGAATGAGTATCTGATGAAAGAGATTTCTCTTGATGAGCTAGAGGGGATTGTGTTTCAGATGAAGAGGGGTAAAGCTCCTGGCCCCGATGGTTTCCCGATTGAGTTTTTTCAAGAATTTTGGGATATCATAAAGTTGGATCTTATAGCGGTTGTCCATGAGTCCCAGAGGAATAAACAAATGCTTTGTGCTATGAATTCCACCTTCTTTTCTCTCATCCCAAAGTGTGAAGGGGTTGATAGGTTATCTCAGTTTAGGCCTATCTCTCTTTGCAATGTGGTTTATAAAATCATTTCGAAGTTAATGGCTGAGAGGTTGAAGAAGTGGCTTAAAGTGTTGATTTCTGAGGAACAAAGTGAATTTGTGGCGGGTCAAAAAATTCTTGACGGGGTTGTCATTGCTACAGAGACCATCCACTCCATGGATAGCTCCCATGAGAAGGCTATGTTCATTAAGCTGGATATGGCTAAGGCCTATGACAGGGTTAGATGGTCTTTCCTATGGAAGATCCTGGTTTCTTTTGGTTTCGGTGAGGAATGGATCCAATGGGTCATGAGTTGTGTCACGTCTGTTTCCTTCTTGGTTTTGATAAATGGAGATCACTCTGAACTTTTTGGCGCTTCTAGGGGTTTGCGCCAAGGGGATCCTCTTTCTCTGTATCTTTTTTTGCTTCTTGTGGAAGGTCTTGGACGTTTGTTGAAAAGAAATGTGGAGCTTGGCATCATTCAGGGTTGGCGATGGGGTGGAGATTTGCCTCCGCAATCCCATTTGGATTTTGTTGATGATACTACCTTGATGGGGATAGCTACTGTTAGAGAAGCTACTAATTTGAGGCAGGTGTTGAACACTTATCTTGTGGCTTCAGGGCAATTGATTAATGAGGAGAAATATTCCATCTTCTTCTTCAATACGCTGACCCCTATACAAAGAAGAATTGCTAATATCTTGAGGTTTCAGATAGGGGTTCTCCCTTTGACGTATCTAGGTATCCCAATTTTTGTTCGCCGACTTCCCAGAAAGTGGTAGAGAGTATCCCCTTTCTTCAATGAAATGGTGTTCTCTTTTCCATCATACATGACAATTATGTCATACTGCCATGGTCTGCCCAGTAGTAGATGGCATGCATCCATGGGTAAAACATCACAAACTAACTTGTCCTTGTACCCTCCATGGGTTCTCCCTTTGACGTATCTGGGTATCCCAATTTTTGTTCTAATTTCCTAAGTGAAAAAAATATCATATTCAAGTAGTTTTTGGGCCCTTCTAGGGGTTTGCGCTAAGGGGATCCTCTTTCTCTGTATCTTTTTTTGCTTCTTGTGGAAGGTCTTGGACGTTTGTTGAAAAGAAATGTGGAGCTTGGCATCATTCAGGGTTGGCGATGGGGTGGAGATTTGCCTCCGCAATCCCATTTGGAGTTTGTTGATGATACTACCTTGATGGGGATAGCTATTGTTAGAGAAGCTACTAATTTGAGGCAGGTGTTGAACACTTATCTTGTGGCTTCAGGGCAATTGATTAATGAGGAGAAATATTCCATCTTCTTTTTCAATACGCCAACCCCTATACAAAGAAGAATTGCTAATATCTTGAGGTTTCAGATAGGGGTTCTCCCTTTGACGTATCTGGGTATCCCAATTTCTGTTCGCCGACTTCCCAAGAGTTCTTGGTAGAATATTATTGATAAGCTCAGTGCAAAAGTTAATCATTGGACCCATAGATGGTTGTCTTTTGCGAGGCGGGTTCAGCTTCTCAAGTCGGTGGTGTAGGCTCTCACTACCTACAGATGTATGCTTCAGGTGGCTCCTGTGGGTTTTCTTAGGGAGTTGGATTCTCTTGAAAGGCAGTTCTTATGGGCTGGAAGTTTGTCATCTTCCAAATGGAGCCTAGTCAGGTGGGATGTTGTGTGTAGCCCAATGCAATTTGGTGGTCTTGGTCTTCAGCAGTCTGTGTTGTTCGGAGTGGCTGTGGCTGCTAAGCTATTCTGGAGATGGTGTGTGGAGCAGGATCAGTTGTGGGCTAGGATATTATCTCATAAGTATCTCCCAAGGATTCCTCGACATGATCTCCATCGTTACCCTCTTGAGGGGAAAGGTTTGGGGATATGGAATACTCTTCAGAAGGGTGCAAAGCTCATCAAGGAAGGTTTATTTTGGATTTGTAGATGTGGCACTGAAGCTCTTTTTTGGTTGGATTCTTGGGATGGCTTTCCTCCACTTACTTCTCAGTTCCCCAATCTGATTCCTTTGTGCCAGAGATTTCTTGCGGCTAGCTGGTCTAGGGTGAGTGACTTCAAGTCGGTCTCTTCTTTTGGTCCGCCTGAGGTGGCCTGATGGAAGGATCCCGCAGAGTGGCCGGATTTGGGTCTTGCGGAAGAAAGTGTTGAGCTTCATAAGATTCTTTGTAATAAGAGTTGTAGTTCTCTTTTGGAAGAGGATATTCTTGCTTGGACCCATAATCCTAAGGGGGTTTATTCTGTTGCTTCTGGTTATTAGGTGTTATTGGCTCAAAAGATGACTGGGGCAGAGGTTCATTGGTGGAAAAGGGTGTGGAATAAGCTCTCATGGCCAAAATGCAACTACTTTTTTTGGACTTTGGCATGGAATAGGTGCTTGACCTGGGATAACATTCGTAAACGTGGATTCCAGGGACCTTCGGTTTGCGTTTTGTGTGGGAGGGAATAGGAAGATTCTTCGCATTTGTTCTTCTGGTGCCCCTTTGTTGTGCAGCTTTGGCATTGGTGGTGGGAGGTGTGGAAGCTTCCTTGTATTCATGCTTGCTCGTTGGTTGAGTTCTGGGATAGTATGGGAAGACCTCCTTCTATGGCTCCCTTTTTGCAGGATGTTTGGTATGTGGGCCCTACCTTTCTGCTTTGGTAGATTTGGCTGGAGCGGAACTGCCATATTTTTCGTAATCAACAGTTGGTGGGTCGGCAAGTGTGGTTACGTATGTTAGGAATGGTGCAAGAATCGGTTGTGGCTAAGAGTGATGTGGTTTTCCCCTTAGAGAGAGGTGATGCTGAGTTGGTGGACAAACTGGGTCTTTAGGAAATTCATTCCTCTTTTGTTAGTTCCGGGAACTGCAGGCAAGGGAAAAAGAAAGTTCAACGGGTTGGTAGGTGGTTACCTCCTCCAGATGGCTTTTTAAAGATCAATACTGATGGATCTTCTAGGGGAAATCCTGGGCCTACTGGGATTGGCGGGGTTCGCAAGGACTCTGTCGGGTCGGTGATTTTTCTATTCTCTATACACGAGGGGTGAAGACTGTTAACTACATTAAGGGTTTGGCAATTCTCTATGCTATTGAGAGGGCCCTTACTTTGGGTTGGTGAAAGGTTATATGTGAAGCTGATTCACAGATCTTGATTCATCTGTTGAATGAGCGGAAGATATCTGATATAAATTGGCAGTTGGCTTCGATGGTTCAATAGATTCTTCAGGTTAGTTCTCGGAT
>VDFB02355503.1:0-11342 GCA_007258455.2 Sequoia sempervirens | reverse complement strand
GTCCATACAATTGTCAAGTGTGGAGATTCCTACTACTGTTTTGACTAACACTACTCCTATTGTTACAACAAATTTTGTGAGTGCAACAATGATGACTCAAAACATGGATTCTAATCTAGAAGAGATCTCACCACTTCTACCTTGGCTCTCATCTCAAACACCTAAGAGGAAGAAGCAAGTCATCTCCCTAGACGACTTCAATTTTTGGCAACTAGCATGGACGAAAAAAAAAACCAGAAAAAAGGCCAAGACCCTTTCCAGGTTGTTGTTTGATAAAGAAGGTTACATGTATGCAAAGGTGGCACAACCTCCTCCTGAAAAGAATTTGGAAGAGGAGGACATCTTTGATTACTCTATCACAAGAGTTTATTTAGGGAAGATTACTCATGAGAGTGCTAAAGCAGATGCTCAATTCACATTGAATTCTCTCATCGAGAAATTTGATGAAGTCAAAAAGGTGAGAGACCAATATAAAGCCAAGGTAGAACAACTAACTCTAATACTCCAAAAGATTACCGAGTCTTCTAAGTTAGTTGAACTTGTGGCCATGAGCATTGAGGATCTAGTCATCCCAAAATGTGGAAAAAGTGCATACAAGAGGTAGAGTATTTAGTGAGTTCCTAGACTAAATGATTGCACAAAATACATAACTATTGGGATCTGCTGTGGAAAAATTGGAAAAGATGGAAAGCATAAGGAAAGAGTTAGACAAAACTGGTGATGCTTTTTCTCAAGAAAAGGAAGAAATGGAAAATATTTTGTAGGCTTGGGTAAAAATAAAAAAGTTCAAATTGGATTCCTTAGCGGTAATTGGGATGATTCCCAATAGAGCTATGTATGTAGAGATTAAAGAGACCATGATACACAAAGTAAACATCATCATAGATCTAATCAACGACTTGCAAATTGCTCATGAATTCAACAAGAATAATGATATGCAACTTTTCAATAAGATCGAAGAGCTTCCTTGTAAGTTGTTTGATGATAACCAAAGGGTCCTTTCCTCAAATACAGTTGTCCAAGAATTTACCAAGATGATCTTTAAGGAGTTCGAAGGTCAGGCCTTCTCAATGGATTTGATGGATAAGTTACTGAATATTCAATTAACCTTGGACAACCTTAAAGTGCTTTTAGGAAGGCACGAAAAGGCTTGCAATATCATGAAGGATTAAGTTACAAGAGTCCTTGCCATCTTCAAATATACTTCAGGGCTAGATAATGATGAAGTTCAGGGGATCATGAAGAAGTATGAAGATTTCATGGAGAAGGATGATAGAGAATATTGAATATGCCTCGTTTTAGTTTTTCATTATTTTATGCTTTATGTGATTCATTACGGAGAATTTACATGTCATTTTCAAAATTGTAATTACATGTAAAAATAGAGAATTCCTAAAAAAAATTGGACTCTCTTGTTGAATAAGTCAAAATTAGGTTTTCTTTTCCTTGATTGGCTCTCAACTCTCCTCTATATATATGAGGGAGTTCTTTTGTAGTAGGGACCTTTTGATCTTTTGAAACTAGATGCTGCCATTTTGAAGAGTACAATTATAATCTTTGATTTGAATGAGAAAAATGAAATTTTGATCAATAAAAGAAGTAGGTTTCCTCCAACCTTTTTTTTGGATCATGTTTGTTATATGTGAGAGTTTTCTTACGTCATTCTTGTCATATTATCTTGAAGTTGATTTCTAAGTAGCATGTTGTTTCTTTATTGAAAGGGAATTTAGATTCAATAATGATAGACTTTGTGCTATTATATTGCATTTGTAGTTCCTGTATAAATTGGGTTGAGAACATGTAGTCTTTGAGTTGCAATTGTCAATTACATTCTTGTATATGAATATGGTTAAGAATGTGTAGTCTTTGAGCTAGAATTGTTAGCTATATTCACATGGATCTTTGGTGTTGTTTGTTGGAGTCTTTGAGCTACAACTTACTACACGGGTTACTCATTGAATCATTCTGAGGATTAACTTGGAATCTTTGAGGTGTAAGTTATTGTTGTTGTTCGTGTGATCTTACCATTACTTATGGAACCATTGTGGGAAGTGGCAGAAGAATTTTTGTTTTTGTAGAATTTCTAAGTTACTATCGTTCATTGGTATTTGTTCTTGTTATTCCTATGATTAAAAAAATTGACCATCAACTATTATTAATCCAATTAATTTTATTTAAGGATATTATTGTAATTTGTTTCCCTTATTCTTAAAAAAAAGTACATGCTAATGGAGACACCCCCAATGGATAATCATAATGTACATACCTTAGTTTAGTTTCTAGTTGATTTTAATGAGCAATAAGAAGGGAGCCTCCCCCTTATGAGAGGAAAAAATCATTTCTCATCATAGCTATGGCTGAAACTCCTATTTTATAATTATTAAAAGAATTACAAAATATTCACCCAACACAATTAAACAAGATGTAATCATATAAGATGTAAGATTATAGTTCTTAGGAAAATGTGTCTCAACCTTGTAATTACATAAGGCTTATTGTTGATAGGTAACTGTGGGGGAAAGGGGGGGAACCCTCCCATGAGAGGTCCAAGGGTAGTGCCCCAAAAAGACAAATTTTATGTATATTTTATTATTATAAATTTGGACCGTTCATCATTAGGTCTTAGATCTAACGGTCAATATTTTGTTGGCTTGAATTTCCCTAGAAGACAACCCTATTTTATGAGGATGTTGTATTACGATTATGTATTATGAGAGTCTGATAGTTGTCATGTTGTCTCTGGATCTTTGGTTGGTGATACTCTTGTAAGAAGCTTACTCTGCAAGTATATTGTAATCTTTGTGATTTCTAAATAATATAATGGGCATCTTTTGGAGTGTGGGGTTTTTCTCCTGAAAGGTTTTTCCCTGCGTAAATTACTATGTTGTGGTATGCATGATATTTATGTTTAAGTTTTTGTAATTTTTGTAAAGATATGTAAATTTTGTATTACCCTCCTCTCAATATTAGTGTAGGAAGTTGTTCCTCTACCTTAACTTCTTTACAATGTTTCAGAGATGGGAATAAGGTATAGTAGTGTCCTAGTATAGGAAAATCACAAAGTAAGGATGTTCTAAATGCTAGATAAGGATCATCTAAGCATACAAAAATGTAATTAAATGAAAATACAAGCATTTAAGAACAAATAAGTAGGATATGAGTGTACAGGAACATGTAAGGATGATTACACTTAACATAGGAAAATAATGAGAACATAAAGATAAACCTAAAGGCTAGATGAAGATCATTAATTATCAATAGAATCTATAGGATAAAGTCATGAGAAGGGTTTCAAATGTGTGATATAATAAAATCTATGATATGAATAAAAATACATAGTAGCATAAGAATTAATATAAAGGAATGAAAATGATATGAATAAAAAATACATGGTAGCATAAGAATGAATATAAAGTCACGATAATATCATTAAAATGATAATCAGATAGTCAAAATTTGGTGTGCATGATAAGAATAAGATGAGTGAACATAGCAACATAATGATTGTGGCATATAAGAGGAATCATAACTGTAGCATAAAAAAATAATGGATCATAAAAACATGTCATAGTAACAAACAAAAAACAAGTGAACAACTAAAGGTGGTGTATAAAAAGTAGAGTATGTAGAAAAGCATAATTTTTTTTAAAGAAATATGAGAAAATATAAAATAATTACATAAAGAAAGCATACGTATACACACACACACACAGTTGCTCAATGTATCATGGAACATATCTAGTAATATCATCTTCTAAGAGGTCATCCTCTTCTCAAAAAAGTCATCACATTCCTCTCCTTTGAGTTCTTCGCTTTCTTTTTCAATGATATGTTTCTTCTTGGTAAGAATTTATACATTTTGCAAACACACTATTAATAGGTGGAATTTTAATTGTTTTTTCTTTATCCACTTTTGTTGTATCCTTGGAGGTGGTTGTGTAGAAATATTTATCATTTGTTTCATTATATCATTCTTCTTTAGAATCCATGTAGTAGCATCCTTGGCATGAATACTTCGTTTTGCAACATAAGTTCCTTAGTCTTCTTAGGTAGTGTAGGTAGTAAAATATTCTCTACTTGATCATGTGTCTATTGGGAAAGGGTGTGTACTACACCTTGCATAATACTATAATATAAAATTAGTATTCAATTATAGTGCATATAGGGAATCTAGGGATGTATTCATGTCATGGGTTAGACATTCTAGGGACCACTTTGTATTTTGTTGTAACATTGGGATAAATATTTAATGTGACTTACAAATTGGAAAAATAACTTAATATTAGGAAAATTTGGTACCAAAATGTAAATGTGCGGGACATGGATTTATAAGTTCTTGGTTTAGAGCCACATGATTTACACAAAATCACTTAGTGGTTTTGTGAAAGCTTGTTTCTGTAAAAGTAATCACATGAATAGTTGTTGAGTTTGGTAATCATAAGCTTTGACTTGCTGGCTAAGGTTGATTGAGAATCTCTTATAGGTTGTATATGTGAGGAGAGGAAGCATGGATTGGTATGTGCAGATACATAATTTTCATTTTCTTGTTCACTCGGAGTGTCATTAGATAGCTTGATGTTTTAAAAGCATTGTATGGAGACTCTACAAGTGTATTGTAATCTTTTTTTATAGAATAATACATTGAGTGTGTGAGTTCTTTTGGAGGCTAGGATTTTCCACATGTACATCTTTTTGCATATTGATGGTAAGTTAATTTAATATTTTGTATTATGGATTTTGAGCACTTGTTTCTATATTATTCTCTCTTGGGGTTATGTGGAAATGGTTAATATTACTACAAATTTATTTTCATTTGGTATCAGAGCCTCATTATGAGGTTGTGAGATGAGATCTCCCTAGGATTTTTAAGCCTTGGTAAAAGTGGAATCTTGTGATGCATATTTTAATACATGGCCTTGTAAGAAAAGAATGAAGGTGCTTTAAAGGTTACATATGTGTTTGTAAAACCCACTTGTTATAAATTTAGGGTTTGATGGAGATTTGGCAAGTGGGTTTTTTGTTGGGTTCTTTTTGTGAGGGTATTAGGGGTACACTTCTTATGGAACCACTTGGATAAAAATGAACCTCACCATTAAGTTAAAAAGGCCTAAAAACATATGGATCCAAATAAGACCCAAATATTTTTATAAAAAAAATTAGGTCATTTTAAGCGCATGGAGGTCAAGATTAACCATAAAATAATCAAAGGTCTACAAAAAATTCATCAAAAAAATTCATAAACTTGTTAGGAGTATTTGAAGCTTTTGAAATATTTAATCCTTAGCATTTTAGATATTTTATTATGTGGGGCTTATCTAAAACCTAAAACCCTTGTTGCCCTAGTCACTTTATGGTATCACTATCTCTTTTCTTTTGAATTAGTGACTCGCTAGGCTAGTATGAATCTCTTGTTGAACACACTGGAATATTGAGAGGGGGGTGAATCAATATTATATTAAATCTCAAACCTTCTAGAACAAACAAATACTTTAAACAAGAACATGAAAGATGAATACAATGTGCAATACAACACCAAATATACATGGAAAACCATATAAGGGAAAAACCACATTGAGAAAAGCTACTAGGAGCTACTATCCTAATCCAACCTCAAAAATAAACAACAATTACAACTTTGATTTAGAGTTATAACCAAAGGAAGCTATAAATCCCTAATTATAGTTTTAGGTTTACACCTAAGGAAGCTACAACTTCCTGATCCGAGCATACACTCAAGATTGATTATAGAATGATAGTCCTTCCACTGTTTGAAACTGAAATTTAATCCCAATCTCTTTAGATTATTGCAATTATACTTTATATATTTTCCAAATGTCTTCTCAGTTGCCTACAAGCTCACTTCTTTCAGAAATAAAGAAGTTGTTGCCTTTGGCTCACTACCTCCAACAAAAAATCAAACAAACTTCTTCACATGCCTTCTTTCACAGGGATATGATCAAAATGAAATAGGGAAAGATCTACCACAACTACTCTTTCTCTTTCAGTCGCTTACACAATCATCATGATCATTTATCATACTACACCCTAGATCAACTAGGTTTAAAATTTATACATGATATTACATTGATTAAATTTCACATGCCAGCCTAGAAAAAATATTACATGTGTAAGTCAACCAAAGATAAAACAAACAACATGAAATGTGTAGAGGGAAAGACCCAAAAGACTACATGCAATACCAAGAAGAAGAAAATACAGTGCAGATCCAACATGTGCTTAACCTGGTCCCATAGCAATCTTCACATCTTTGATATTCTATAAGCACCATCCACATGCTTTGAAAATATAAATTAAGTCATCCATAAATAATAAAACATGTAACATATAGCATGTTGGCATTCACATACATTGGCAATACACAAGAATGATAAAACATTATTTATGTTTCTCCCGGATGGGTCAACATGAGCCATACAACACCTTCAATCACTCCTTAAGCTCCACTCAAACTTGAACTTGTGGCACACACCGTCAACATACCTTAGTGGGCTCACAAAAAGCATAAGCCAACAAGACATTCATTCTGAAGCATAGCCTATACCGAAAAAGCCAAAAATCACTTTGTGGAACATCAAAAAGCATCACATGAAATTCAAGAACAATCTCATACATCTCTTTCACAACATCATGTAGCAACAAGGTGGTGCAAGCCAACAGAGATCAGAACCAACCTCTGGGAAACATAATCTGGTACACTATCACTTCTAACTCTCTCTACAAAAGGATTATTGACATGAGAATTTGGATATAACACCTTCACATCTCAATAAAATTAACTTCTGAATTGCACAACCATATAATCAAATGTAAAGATATGCATAGCCAACCTTTACAACTCTAAGAACATCCTCATAGAATCAACACAATCTTCCATTTTGCACCCTCAAAAACACATTTTCAATAACTCAAATGATTTGAAACGTGGATCAAGCATTCATTGACATAATAGAAAGCTATCCTCCAAACTGTAGGAGCAAGTCATCATTAGTGGAGAAATAAAGAGAATTTCTCAAAGACTCTAACAACCAAGAAACCAGATTGCAACACTCTTCATAGAAATTTTGACATCAATGATAATGAAATTGCAACAATCTCCCCCTTTGTCATAGATGGAAAAACTAATAGGCTCTCAATCTTCAAAGAACATACAGGCTCCTATTTTGTGATCTCACAACACACCCTATTTTACCCTTGAAAAAAACTGGACCCCTTTTTTTCCCCCTCACTTTTTCTTGCTTGGTGTGTTTTCACGAAAAAGGTAAAATGAAGGTATTTTTTTTGAAATACTTGGCTCTCGGTGGGATTGGTAGTTTTCTTAGCTTATAATTTGCTAATTGTAGGTTTCCTTGGAGTTTTGTCATTTATTCAGATTCTTGAGTTTTCATGTGACTGGTGTTGCTAGGTAGAATACAGTAGGAGTTGTGCAAAACACATAGTGTACCTGGTGGGTGGATTTACTCAGTGAGTGATTCATCTGTTTGGTCTTTGCTCGAGCAATGTTTTCCCAAATTTGTGTGCATCAACACTTTAACGGTTAAGTTTGTTGGCAAGTTTTCTTTTCTTCCGGAAGTGGAAGCCGAAGGTGGTTCGCATAGGAGCTTGTTTGAACCATACTGGTTCAAATTTACACTTGTGTTCGAGTATTCCTTTCACCTAGTCCTCCAGAACCTGATAAGTAAAATCTTGGCTTTGTCTTTCTTCTAAAATAGTTGTCGGGTGTTTTGACCCCAATTGTTATTTAATCTTTCAAAACTTGAGCTAAGTGCTCACTCAACTACCCGTGTCAAACATGGACAAAAGGGACACACAAGCACACCATGTCAGCTTCCCATATCAGCTTTCAAACTAAGCGAAGGCACAAAAATCAAGGCTCCATGATGTGAACCTTAATTCTCCATGACGGTACCTTTTTTTAGAGTAATTGATGCAAAATCATTAAGGAATTAAAGTAAGGTGGTGAAAAAATGTACTTGACACCACCTCAACATGCAAATACTTCTACAATACATTATCACATGTGGAGTAAGCTATCTATAAGTTCATTAAGGAATTGAAGTGACATTCGAAGCGCACGAGGAAGGTAAATTAATATAACACCAAAAAGGGCATGATTGCTAGAGTTTAATTTTGTGTTGGCTCAACCTTGATATCAACGAAACTAGGTTTTTCCCTTTCTGATTAAACTCTGTATAGTCTTTTGTATATGCTTTGTTATGATAAAATAGTGTTTCATCTGGTTAATTCTTGATGAAATTGGTATAATTTAACCCAATTTTAGTGATTAAATGTAAAGGGTGAGGGGTTTTGATAAATTTAATTTCCAAAGATGCATGGTTAGAGTTCTCCCTAATTCATATGCAGAATATCCATACACTAATCATGTAGGAAATCGATGAAGACATGAGTGCTTCAAAGAAGAAGTAGATGAGAGAAGAATTCAAATTCCCTATTTCACAAGTAGTACCCACTTACAAAATGATAATAGACAACCATCTGGGAGGTTTTAATGACTATGAGTCTGTGTGAAGGACTCAACAACCTCATTCTAACCAGTGCACCATGAACATGGTTACTAGTGGAATACACCTTATAACTAAGTTGTCGTTGGCTACGAAAGCTCTGAAATTGGTTCTAGAGTGTATGAAGTGGTACAATGCGGATAAAAGGGAAATTATAAAAAAGTGAGTCTATACAAACCTATCTATAGATGGTGTTTCTTATACATTTGGGCTCCCAATGTTTACAAGGATGAAGGTGTTGTAGATGAGAAATTTAACAAATGCATACATGAGCATAGAGGAACACGATAGAAAGGTTATGATGTCAACTTGGTTCCAAGAAAAGGCTGGAAGAATGGCAAAGAATATTTTAAGGTCATTATTCATACAAGAAATATAGGATATGATAACCATATTAAGTAGAATAGTTGGTTGCAGAGATGCCAACAAATTCAAACCATGGATGTTTGAGATTATTAGAAGAATGAGGGAAGACCATGTTTGAATTCACTGGTCGAGGTTCATTAGTGATATATTGCATGAACAAATTCTAACATTCCCTACTTCCCAATGGTTTATTATGTCATCATACATTGTTTATTCCTGTGCTCTAAAGGCTAATATCCAGGGGCTTAATAGAGTGGGAATTTTGGGTAGAGAACCAAGAAATAGATTGATCTATCAACATTTTCCACAAATTATTGCTGGTCAGTATTGAGAACATTACTAGAAGGTAAATGATGTTTTCTCCTTGAAGTTAGTATGGCTAATAGAGGGAGATAAAGAAAAAAGGATATCCCTCAAAGCATAGGATGATATACATGCTTTCAGGTTTTCGTTCATTAGCATCTCAACATTCACTTATATCAGAGTGGAAGGATTTAAATATCACCCCTATATGTTTCCCAGGTAACCTACAGATAATATAGTGTTGTCAAAATTTGTGAGGCAAGTGATACCCTCTCATGAGGCTTTCTTATAGATACACAAGAGGACTTGTAAAGTTCCCTATTACCACAAGGAATTACAAATGCATCACAGTTAAGAGTGCTAAGTTGTGTGAAGATGAGTTAAAAGCTTATGGCCTAGAATTGTTCTTAATTAAGAGGAATAATTTTGATCCAATAGAAAGATTGGCCAAGCAGATCAACGAAAGATATGCTCATGTTGCTCATTTAGAAGATTTTTGGTCTGATTGTGAGGATGATCATGATGTTAGGAAATGGTCCTACCAGAGGTTGTCACTAGCACAGATAAAGACTTTTGGGACACATGATGTTCCTAAAGAAATGTATTTTGATAATGGTGAGGTAGATAACCTAGCTTATGATTCAGATAAGGTCTATGATGAGCATCTCCTAGATCTAGATTGGGGAAAGCAAGAGATAGTCACCATGGGTGATGTTTCTAGACAAGTTCTCAGTTACACTCAATCATGGATATATGAGCTCATTAAATTGATAAAATAGGTTTGAATTGTACCCACATTCCCACATGGAAGGAAGAGAAACATTAAGTCCGTTCCAACTAATATGTTGAGAACACTAAATGTGCCATCGTCTTCTATGACATTGCCATGGGAACAACCCTTGAATTTGGAATAAGTAATCATGAAGGAACAAGTATATGCTAGGACAAAGTCAACATCACAATAGGTAGTTGTTATGTTCACTTCCCCACCATCTGTGAGTATAATGATGATGAAACAAACCCTAGGGGAAGTACATCCGGTATCAGAATGAGAACCGTTATTAACCATAGATCAGGCCATGAGGCAAGCAAAGAAATGGTCTACTATAATACAACAGTAAAAAGAGAAGCAACAGTCTAGGAAAACCATGATGATGCAACCTATCATAGAAGAAGTACATGATATGGAAGTATGTCTGAGTGTTGAAGAAGATATATAGTTCATAGTAGGGAAACTTACTCAAGAAGTGGGAAATCTGAAAGGAGATACTAATATATAAGGAACATTGTCACCATAAAGAGACAGGTGGAAATACTTCTCAAATTCCCATTTCAATAATGGATGAATATTTAGTGTATGAATATGCACTTGACACTAGTGTGACTGGAGATCATCCCCAACAAGTAGGAACTAAAATTGTTGTTGAAAAACCCCAAGTTCAAGGAATAGGTCCAGATGTAAGTAAAGGAATGTATTACTCTCAAACCCTAAATGAAGAGCCAAGGAACAATGGAAATCCTAGTGCTTTAGACCAATGGGAGAAATCAACTCAGGGGGCAACACTAAAAAAGGAAAAGAAAAGGGGAGAAGATATAGGGCTCAAAGAAGGAAAAGGAATGGAATAGGACTAGGAAAATATAGAATCCTTTCCATTGGGAGGAAATGGGATGAAAGCTTCAGAATTTGCAACAAATAATGGTGAAGTGTTGAAGGAAAAGGTTCTTGAGTGATCTGATCTGCAGGAACAAAAGCAAGAAGAGGCGAGGCCAAATGAAGAAATACCTGACTGGTTAATTCAATACTTAGCCCCATTGTTGGAGGTAGAATTTTTGCCTCTAGATTTCAAGAGTATAATGCAAGAGATGGACATCCCTAAGCCTAAATCCAAATCAAGGGTTAGGCATGTTGTCAAGTGGAATTTAAATGGAGAGAAAACTCTTCACATAGCCACTCCAATGGGAGAAAAGGATAAGCATGAAGTGACAATTAGGGATTACCCAATTACAACTATCAACCTAGGACATTCCTCACGGGAGCAAGAATTGGAGGAAATGAGAATGAACTTAGAAGCAACTATTTCCCACATGAGAAAGGACAAACAAAAGAAAAAGGAACTGAAAGAGCGGATTGCT
>VDFB02355502.1:0-42245 GCA_007258455.2 Sequoia sempervirens | reverse complement strand
TTAGCAAGACATGCATCATTTCAACACATGGCATTTTTTATCATCATCCTCCACTTGCATGAGAACATTAGTACATATCATACTTCATCATCATCATATCATTATCATATCAAATCATCCTGCAAATCATGATTAGTCAGTAAATCATCAAAACTATATATCAAAATCCATATCACATAATAAGGAAATAAATGCATATCCATCTCCTATCATAATAGAAAATGCAACACATCATCCAAACTCATCGTCGTTGCATATCATTGCTCATAAAAAATACATACATATGTCCAAAATTCCAATGAAACTGAAAAGTCTAGACATATATATGAGATGATAAAAATTAGTATACATGCTCCAAGAATCTGATATACATCAAATAATCCTACATCCATCAATCAAGGTTGGCCGGTGGAACCCCCTGACGGAGCTGGTCTCGAGGATGATGGCCTGCCACTAGTCCCTACATCTGGATCCTGTCGAGGCCCGGTAACCCCCATGCTCTGTGTATCTATCTGTGTCCTACTCCTGGTCCTACTATGGGACCATGGGAAAGGCTATCTACGCTCAGGAGGACACAACTCCTCATATCGAAATCGATAGTACTCAGCCTCTCTGGCCATCTCAAAGCCCTTTGCAATGGCCTCTCGCAATGACGCACTCTCCACAATGCCTATGAGTCTCTGTGCAACACCCTCTGCCTCTGCTGCCCTCCGTCTAAGGGAATCCCTCTCTACTATCAATTGGGCTACCTATGGGTTCGAGGCAAGAGGAGGTGCCTGTGCCTGTGCCTGAGCAAGTTGTGCCTATAACTGCACTGCCATACTCTATGCCTGTTGTCCCTACAGTGTCTATACCTAGGCCTGCAGAGTATCTATCTGTCCCTGCTATGATGTGGAGGCAACCCTAATCACTGTCCTCTGCCCAATCCCATTCCTCGACCTTCGTATGATCTGAACACCGCCCAAAATTTTTGGCCTTAGTCTCACTAGCACCTACCCCTCATCTCCACCATCATCCCCATCATCCCCATCTGAGCTCTCCTACTCCTCTCCACTATCTGGCTCCTCTCCTCCACCAACTGCTTGCTCACCCCCTGCCACATCCTCCTATCTCCTACCCCCTGGTGGTGCCACCAAAATGGGCATTGGCTCATCTAGACATGTCAACCATGGAAATGGATGTGTATGATAATAAACTGAGTACTCATCAGACATACCAGCATCAACAATATCCCACCTATCATCCCATGCCTCGGGCGCTAAAGAAGTATACTCTGTATATGCTATCTGATATGAAATACAAGGTCCCCATCCTACCTCATCTTGTCTTTGTGCATAGTGAGCAACACCTTGAGGCATCCCCTGTGTAAATTTGAACTATCGCTGCACCCGCAATGCCAAAAATCTCTCTATGATGAATGGGGTCCTCCTCCCTATCAAAAACTGAGGTATACCTACAAATAAAATCTCTAAATGATCTATATCCCATGGCTCACAATCTGTGTATGGCTGTCATATCATTGCATCCATATCATCAATGCACCATCTCCAGTAATCCAACTTGCCCAGCTTAGGCTGGACAAGGAACATAGAATACACATACACATATGGTCTACCTAGTGGCCTCACTCTGGGACAAGATGGTCTCATCACAACAATATTCTCCCATGCCCAAATCTAGAGTAGTGTAACACCACATGATAAACTAGATGAACCTCTGTAAACCACCTGATGTAAGTCATGATATAGGTGAGCCAACATGCAGCTCCCCCAGGCATATCTCCATGGATGTACTAGCATCTGCTCAAGAATCCTCCCCCATCCCATTGATAGTCCCTTTGACCGGCGATCCGGACAAAGGAGACCTCCAATAAATGTACCCAAAACTGTAGGTGAGGCCAGATACCCCCTGAAGTCTGCCCATGGCACCCAATACCCTACTATATCTACATCGCCATATAATCTCCTCAATGCATTTGTCCCACCTAGCTCCTTGTGATCATAAAACACAAGGGCGCCTACCACTGGAATACCCAGAATCCTATAAACATCCTCAAGAGTCACAGTCAACTCACCCATCAACAAATGAAAGGTGTTATGCTCTGAATGCCACCTCCCTGCTAGCACGGTCAACAGTCCCTTGTTGACCTAAATCGGAGGCATGGACAACAAAGATCCCAATCCACATGCCACTATTAGCTCTATATCATCTGGGGTTAGCTCTGGTATCCGATCCCACCCCACTGAGTGACGCTCCCTAATCTGGAGGTTTTTGAAAACCTCCTATTTTCAGTTATCACAAGGACAATCAATTAGCATCATATCAATGATTCAATCTCAATCAAGAAAATCAATTTGACACATGTCTATCTATCATTGACCCATATTAGTGGATCCATATCAAGTGACCCATATCAAGTGACCCATATCAAGTGTTCTATCTAGGTGACTCATATCATGCAATTAATGCACAATCTATCTCTCTGAATATCACATCAATCTGCTCTATCATCAATCACTATTTGTTTTCTTTTTTCAAGAATGCAAATTTATCCACAATCAAAACATCATCCTATTTGTATTTTTGTCATGAATACAAATATGTTTTCAATCAATAATCTATTATTTTTTTTCTATTGCAGAAAGCAAATTTATCAGAAGTCATCTCAATCATTCTACTCTTTATTTTTCATTTAGTGGATACAAAGTTATCAGTTATCTACTCTTTGTTTTCTATTTTGGGAAGAAAAGTTATCAATTCACCATTTATTAGATCCTCTATCATTTATATCTATATCAATATGAAGAGAATTTATCTATCTATTGACCAAAGAAGCAATAAACATCATCATTTTCATCAAACAGGCACATTTCCTAAAAGCGTTAATTTGCGGCCTCTATGCGCTAAAACCCTGTATGCGCTGAAGTTTCCCCCAGATGTGCTTACACTCAAATGCGCCATTCTATGCTTTAGATGCGCTAAATTATTTCCCCTATGCATTATTTCCCTAAAAGCACTAAAGCTCTAATCAAAAGTGCCACTTTATTCCCTAGATGCGTGACAACCCTAAAAGCGCTAAACTATTTCCTAGATGCACTAAAGTACTACTTTTTCTACAGCATCCTATAAGCGCTACTCTATCTATCGAATGCGCTAAACTGGTTTTTACAGTGAAAATGCAAAAAAAATGAAATCCTATATGCGCTCAAACAAACATCAAAAGCACTCAAACACTTCCTAAAAGTGCTAAAATGACCCGTCAAATCTAAATCCGCAAAAAAAAACATGAAAAATTGATTCAAAATACAAAATTTCAAAGCAAAAGGGGTTGTATTGACTCACGGGTGGTCCATATGCAGCCGGTCTCTGGTATCGGTGGGCCCGCTTGAATCTATGTCTGTGGTACAGAATCTCCATCTCCCCAAGTCACTATCAGAGCACAAGGTTTCTAAAAGTCAAAAGGTTTTTAAAATCTTTCCATAATCTCACAGAAAAGATGATTTTTTTTAATTCATCTTTATCATCTTATCTTACCTCTTTTATAGAAAAGAAAACAAACCTTTCTTTTTTTTTTCTTCTATTTTTCTTCAATCTTATCCATCTTCAACCGTTCGATCTGCCAAGAATTTTCACAATTGTTGATCATATCAGCCAATCAGAAGCTTTTGAAAACTCTATAAATAGCACTACAAATCTAAGCAATGGTTACAACACACAATAGATGAATTAGAGATTAATTACATTCTAGCATCTTAGCATTGTCATTATTAGCACTAGTACTCATAGCATTATCATAATATTTTATTTTAGCAATCATGTTTAGCATTAGAATAATCATGTCTTAGCATTACATGGATTCATATTCAATCTCGTTCCCTAGGAAGAATGTTTGTTGAGCCTAGCCCAAAATATGAGAGCCAGCTAGAATCAACAGAAACACTGGAGATAGAGGACAATAGGATGGCATCAATGACATGATACTGAGTTTGCATCTCTATTATTTTAATATTTTGTTTTTGATATAATGTCTTATTGGTGTGTTTGATTCATTTGTTTTATATATTTAACACGCATAAAAATTGATCACATAGTAAGTTTTGATTATATTTGTAGCTTATATTTCCTTTATTTCATATTTATATTTGCTTCAAAATGATGTATCTACTACATGCTTATATTATATTTCTATATCTATGATTGGTGGAAATTAAAAAATATATAATTTTGTGGAAAATAATGTTTGTTTTTGTTAAAGTAAGTAGCATTTTCAGGGTGTTGTACCCTTCACAGAGAGTCACAAGGGCCAAAGGAGTCCAAGATCAAAAAGCAACAAAACAAAACACCAAACCAAAAATAGATGTAGACTAATAGCACTCAGACCAACAAAAAACCAGTAGTAGACTAGCTGGTATTCTCCTAGTTCTTAGACAGAAGTTGAACCAAATCATCACCAATCCACTCGTCGTGGTCTTCAGCCTTCTTCATCTCCATCTCGCCCTTCATGACTGCCGACAGGGTACTAGTGACACAGTGAACTAATTTGACTGTGAAACGGGTCAAACCATTGAATTTTTTTGTCCATTTTGTCCATTCTTTCTTTCAACACATTGAACTCCTCCCCTTTGCCCATAGTGTAGTTAGGATCATTCTACTCAATATCAAGCAATTCCGACGAGTGAAAGGATGAAACCTCCTTCTTGGCTTTACCTTTGTCAGGAATGGATGAGGGACCACTGGCTTTCTCACCTTCCTCACGTTCTGACACCTCTTCAACTCTACTATCTTTGTTATCTGATAGCTCTTCGGTGTCCAAATCCCTAACCTGCACTTTTTTTCTATTCTTTGCCAACCTGCCAGAGCACCAAATGATGGTGTCACATCCAATAACCACAGTCTCCGCCACCACTGTATCACCCAACAAGTCCTTGCTCACAACATTTTTCCCTTTATTTGGAGGCTCCCTCTCCTCCTTACCTTTCTTTTTTTACTAGAAGTCTTAGCAGGGGTAGACTTGAGGTCACATAGGCTCACCACCACACTGGTTTAGGCAACTCCCTCGATACCCTTAAGTTTTTTGGTAGTAGGTTTGGGTTTTTGAGAATCAGTAGGGACCAAGTGACTCTTCCTGATAGGGCCTTTAGATTCGCCCAGAGATAAGTTGGTCTCAGTGAAGGGCTCAATTTCCTCAATTCGGATGGCCAAAATGGGTTTTGGAGGGCATAAGCCCAAATGAAAGTGGTAGAGTCTTAGGATAAGACCCTGGTGGAGCAGTAGGGGAGTAGGTTCATTGGAATTTAAAGCAACAGACTCCACACATTTTTCAATTGAATTTTCAAGGTCCATTAGTAGAAAAAAGGGAAAGCTCAGTAAAACTTTATGCCTAAGGCGATTTAACAAGGGAAAATGGTAGAAGTAATAGGTCTTGTACCTTCCTTCCAACATGACATATTTCATCAGCGCAAGACACACATGGTTCCATGGCTAAGGAAGAGCCTCCCATTCAAACCCAGACTGGTTGCGCATTGGCTTCTCATTACCCATAAATAATTTTTCCATACTAACATTGTCCTAGGTCTTTGAATGTTTAGGATGCTTCATGCCAGAGCTTTGGAGACCCGTCACCTACACAATCACTTCCTCATCCACCATAAAAGGAGATGCCTCCCAGAGATACATGTCGATTCATCCAAGAGTTGATGAACTGGGTCAAAAGATTAGGGTCATGGCCCACAAGTCTCTCCATCAAAGGAGCAATGCCACCTTCGACATAAATGTGCCAGACTAGTGGATCCTTGCAAAATTTGTTGCAATTATCTGACTTCGTCCGCACCCTATCACCCCCCATGCTTCCGCACTACGCATAGTATAACCATGAACCCTGAAGAAACAAAATGTTAGAGATAATTGCAAGGTGAAAAATCACCCACATAATAAGGCATTTAAGCCATAAACGACAATCTTTGGGAATCAGGCCTAAGGACAGGTCACACACATGACTTAATAATTTCCCAGTAACACTCTTAGCATAGGAATGAATGAGGATTTCCCCGCATGAATGACTAAGCAAAAAGGACATGATCGGTAAGGAAGCATTTCCTTCCATGTAGTAAAAATACTAAACACTAGGAAGAATAGCCATGAGGCCATAGTTAGAAATCTCTAAATTGATAGCAATTAGGTGTTGGTCAATTTTAGTTATATCACAGATAGAGGCTATAAGGCACAAAACCAAAATAGCGGATAAAGAAAATCCAAAAAGGAGCTTTGTCTCATAATTACATGTCACATCAAAATTGAAAACACAAAATTTGAAACTCCGCGATCTTAAGAAAATCCCCATAAGGAGATTACAGCAAGTATAGTCTAGCTTAGAATTAATTAACTGGTACTTCTCCCAGGAAAACATGATTTCCTTTTTCCAAACGAGCTCCATCCTATAATTTGAAAAAATCCACTTGGTATCCATCCCATCGATATAGCTAATCATCCATCTCATCAAAACAATAAGACCACAAAGCCTAATGAAGAAGCTTGTGGACCTCCTAGAAATCTAGCTAAGCACATGTGTTTTCATCATGGGTCAAGTAAGGGCTTTGTTCCTTCACTATAATACTCTAAATATTTGGCGAAAGTAAACTTAAATCATGCAAACATTTGGAAAAATTCTAATGAGAGCCAAAATTGGCTAAGGCGTCAGCCACTTGGTTCCCCTCTTTGTAAATATGACTGGCCACCTTTAATAGATGCAAGGAATCTAATGTCAAGAAGAATATCCTTAGTGTTCCACCCCAATAGTCTATCAAAATTAATAGCATCAACAATGGACTTAGAGTCACCTTCAATGTGCAAGTTCTCTATCCCTAAGGAAACAACTATCTGTAAGCCCTTTAATAGTGCTCTAGCTTCAGCTATCATAGAAGAATGGAGACCAATCCTCCTAGTAAAACCAGCCACCAACTTTCCTCTGTGATCCTTGATCACTCCTCCTATACTTGCTCTGCCCGGGTTTCCCTTAGCAGTCCTATCAAAGTTTAGTTTAAACCAACTCCTGTCAGGGGGTTTCCAAATAGTGGCTCTCCTAGCCTGAATTTTGGAGTTGTCATACAAATTGGCATCTAGGTTCTGATGCCAAGCTTTAGCTATGCTTATTTCCATCTCAGTGGGACCTTTATCTAGGGTTTTCCCTTTGAAGAGAGATATTTTCCTCAATGAGCTGAGCTCCTATACCAAATACCTCTTTAGGGTTCATCTCAATGTTCCTGAAGATCCTATTGTTCCTTTCTTTCCATAAGCTCCAACATATAATGGGAGGAACTTGGTTCCATATTTCACCAGTTAACAGATGGGTAAAGGGTCCAGACCAACTCAAAATAAAGGATGTGATGTCCTTACACATAATCCACTATATCCCCAACCTTCCAAAAGCTAGCTCCCACACCTCAGCAACAAAGGGGTAGTGTAACAGTAGATGATCAACCGATTCTTCATTGCATTTACACAAAAGGCATATGTTGGGGATTTGGAATCCCATTTTCCTTAGATTATCCTGAGTAAGAATTTTCTTATGACATACAGTCCACCAGAAGAAGTTAACTTTCGGTATCATAAACCTATTCCAAACCTTTTTCCATAGATTGTTGACCACACCCTAACTAGTCAACTATCTGTAAGCAGATTTAACAGTTAAATCACCCTAATTATCATGGATCCAAAAGAAATAATCCCCACGTTGAGAAGGGGGTATCCTGGTGAGAGAGAGTAACTCCTACAACATCTTGGCTAGAAGACACAGATTAGGGGATAAAGGACAACAAAGGCTAATGTCATTCCATTTCCTAGCTCTCAAGGGTCGTAAAAGATAATCACTAATATATATACCAAACACTTATTGAGCCTGACCCTTAAGAAACTTGAACTCATAAGATTCCAACAGAGAGTCAAGTAACCAAGAATCCTCCCAAAATATGATTTTATTACCATTACCTATCTTCCATTTGATCCCATTCCTCATAAGGTCCTTAAGATTGTAGATACCCTTCCAAACCAAGGATCCTGTAGGGTGGGCCTCTGAAAGGCAGTCAATTAATGGCCGGTTCAAAAGGTATTTGGCATTCATTATTTCACACCAGTCCTTCCTATCCCTCAGATGATCCCAAACCACTTTGGCCATAAGAGCTTTATTAGAATTAGAAATGTTTCTTATCCCAAGACCACCACAACTTTTTGGTTGAAAAACCTTATCCCATTTAACCAAAGGAAGGACCTTTGGATTTTCTCAAAATTTTCAACAATATATCTAGGTATCTTAAAAATGGATACGAAATAGATAGGGATACCTTGAAGAACAATAGAAAGAAGCTGAAGCTTACCAGCATGGCTAAGTAAAGAGCCTTTCCACCCATCAAGCTTCCTTTAAATCCTTTCAAGAATAGAATTCCAAAACTTAGGAGTGACCTCTTTGATAGTTAGGGGTAACCCAAGATAAATTGAGGGGAGAGAGCCACTTTGATAGCCCAAAACAACGGTCACTCGATTCTGTAGGTTATGAGTGTTGTTGAAGAAATAAATCATGCTTTTATTGTAGTTAATGCATTGTCCAGAGCAAGCAGCATAATTGTTGAGACATTTTTCCATTTCCTGGCTTCCATCACTGAGGCTTTCCCAAATAGAAAAGTATCATCCACAAATTGTTAAATCATAGTTGTCCCAAGGGTAAAAGTAGCATTAATTCCTTTTATGGACCCCTCTGTCAGCATATTAGAGAAGTTCCTGCTTAGCACATCCGCCACCATTATAAACAAATAGGGAGACACGGGGTCTCCCTGTCTGATTCCTCTCCCAACATGAAAAAACCCAAAAGGAGAACCATTAACCAAAACAAAGTACTTAACAGTAATAATACATTCCATAATAAGATTGATCACTAATTGATTGAAACCAAACTTATTAAGAACTTTAGGGAAAAAAATTCAGATCACTTTGTCATAGGCCTTAGATATGTCTAGTTTAAGGGCCATTCTAGCATAGTTGCACCTATCCATTGAGTGAATTAGTTCATGAGTTGTGATGGTAGCATCAAGGATATTCCTTCCAAGCACAAACCCTTTTTGAGTAGGGCTAATAATCTTAACAAGAAGTGGTTTGATGTGCTTGACCAAAAATTTTGAGAGGATTTTATAAAAAGTATTGCAAAGGATGATAGGGTGAAATTTTGTCATATGTTGAGGATCTGCCACCTTGGGAATAAGAGCAATGAATGTGTGATTTAGTTGCTTAAGAATATTACCAGATTTGAAGAAATCTCGAGCAACTAGAACAAGGTCCTCACAAATGATCTACCAGAAGGTCTGAAAGAAAGCTGGAGGGAAACCATCAGGGCTAGGAGCTTTGAAGGCCCCCATACAAAAAGTGGCCAGCTTAACCTCCTTAGGCATAACAACACTGATAATCCCCATATTATGATTCTGGGAGATTAAATTCAGAAGCGATTCAACTGGCATACTATCAATAACTAGGTTAGGAACATCAATAGGAGCCGTATAAGCCTTCTAGAAATAGTTTGCAACCACTAAATCAATGAGAGAGGGTGAACAGACAGCCTCACCCTGAGCATTGTGTAGCTTTTTTATCTGGTTCCTCCTCTTATGTTTGACAACAAAAATATGAAAGAAGGAGGTGTTCCTATCTCCTTCTTTCAACCATTCCACTCTAGATTTCTATTTCCAGAAAATCTCCTCTTTCTTAAGAATTCGCTCCCACTCCCACCAGTTCTCCTTCTCTTGGTTGCAAGTGGAAAGGCTAATATCACCCTCCTCCATTCTCTTTTGAACCATTTTCAACTTTTCCCCAATGATTTTTTTCTCCTGGAAAACATCCCCAAAGACCCTTTTGTTCCAGCCTTTTACCATACATTTAATGTGTTTTAGTCTAAAAAAGATTCTGAACATGGGGGAACCACGCACAGGGATATGCCACCATTCAACAATTTTTCATTTTAAAATCATGGTGGGAACTCCACTTGATTTCAAAATGGAAGGGATAAGGTCCAAAAACAGACTGATCAAACGAAGTTAACAACAAAGGATTGTGATCAGAAATAGTCCTAGGTAAGGCCCGCAAAGTGGCACTAAGTAGACTAGACCAGTTGCAAGAACAAAGGAAGCGATCTAGTCTAACTTGAATTAGGTCTTCACCCATACGTCTGTTGGACCAGGTAAAATCTTGGTCTGACAAATCTATATCAATCAAGCCTATAGAACTCAAAAAGTGTGCCAGATCAACCATGTTGTCAGAGTAGTCAATCAGATCACCACTTTTCTCTGAGGGAAAAAGGGGGGAGTTGAAGTCCCCAGCCACTAGCTAGTGAGAACCACTATTTTTTTTAACCAATTAGCAAGAGACATCCATATTGAAAGTCTAGTATTCCTTTGGTTGGGCGAATAAACATTGATAAGCGACCAAGAGCCGCTAGGGAAGGTAAAAGAGACATTGACAATATTTTGGAAGTAGAACAGTTTAGTGCCACTTAATATAGAAGGGTTCCAAAGCATCGCTAGACCTCCAGAAGCCCCTTCAACATCACTATAAAAGTAAGAGGCCCCAGGCCATAATTAATTAGCAATATTATCAAAACTAGCTTTCTTTATTTTAGTTTCTTGTAGGAATAAGATATCTATCTTATGTTCTAGAATATAATTTTTTAAAGCAAGTTGCTTATGGGAGCTATTCATCCCATGCATATTCCAAGACATGACCTTCATTTTTGAATTGAAACTATATTTTAATAAGTAATATTATAGTGTTATTATCTAGCATTCAAGTATAGTCAAAATGAAATTTTTGATACCAATAAGTAATATATCTTGGTAAAATTTTAGAACAAATAGAGTGAATGAAAATAGTCATGATACAAAGGCTCTTGTATAGTTGTGTTTTCTTGTTTCATGTGTTTCCTTTAAATTTGGGTTATCATTGTCTAATGCTTAATGTAGTGTATAAGGTTATTTACAATGCAATCATACTAGTTTTATGGTTGTATGTATAAACTTATGACTATTTACAACACAATCATACCATATCCTAACCTTGTTGATATTGTTGTGCATATATATACCCTCCTGAGTGTTGGATGTTCATGGCATCCAATGTATATATAAATTAGTTAAATAAAAATATATATGGACTTGTTAAATGTCACTCTATTTGTAAGACTAAGTTTGATGCTATTGTTTAGTTGAAGATTCATAGGTTCTTGGCACATAATGTGTAATGTGTTTGTTAGGTTCCTATGTTATTCCTTGTGACATTTTGAATTGCTCTTAGTTAGTATGAATTGTGTTTGTTACATTATTTGTAAGTAAAGTGTTTGACCAAATTGTGAAAATTATTCCTTCCAAGATGCCCATTGATTACAAGATATGTGGCATGAGTACAAGAATGGTTGTAAGCTTCATCTGATTTTTGGTGTGAATATGGTGTTTTACCTATTTAGTCCACTAGTAGGGCCTATTCACATGTTCAGTTTACTTATGTCCTAGGAATCTTTTTAGAAGTCTTAGTTGTTTTGATGAGATCTTATCTTATCTTTTGACATTTAATTCTTGAGTCTTAGGTAATTTAATATTTCTTGATCTAGTTGTCTCATGTTATAGGATTAAGACACATGTCATGATATTGCCTAATTATATTTTTCATCTTGTCTATTCAAACAAGGTTCCTATACATTTGCATTATATCATATCAAGTAAGCTATTGTCTTTCCATACTCTCTTGTGGAAGGTTATTGATGAGAGATTCAAAATACTTTCCTTTTATGTTTAAAAGACTTCATTTTTGTTAATTAACATGATTGGCAGTTGATTATAGATTAACATATTTACTCATTTTTCTTTATGTTTAGCTCAATTAGTGGATATATTTGAGGTAATGGTTTATGTTAGATGTGTTACTTTATGATGTTAATAAAGAGATAATTATGCTGCGTTGATCTTTTACTACCATAATTGTTATCCTTTTCCTAAGGGTTTTGAACAGGGTATTTTAAAGATTGATGATGTGGTTAAACTCTCTGTTTAATCAAGGGAAATAATCACACCATTTTATGGGCCCAACTGGATGATGAGTCACTCAAGTCCAAATAGGCTTCTTTGTAGTCAGCTATGGAACTTATACTTTGAGTTCCAATCTGGCATATTTCTCTATGTCCTACTTTTGTCCTGTTTCATTTTTGCTTTAGTTTTGTTCTAATCTTAGGTTAGATGCCTTGAATCTTGGTAGTTAATCACCATGTTGTAAATTAAATAAGGATATGTTATAAATATCCATGTTTTGGTTTTAAATAGGAGTTAGAAAATTTTCAATTAGATTTCGGTAATCGATGGAAATACTTTGTTTTGTATCCCACTTTGATCAAATTGAATGAAAGCAAGAAGTTAACTCAATCACTATGTTAAGAGATCTTACTTGAGGAAGAGTAGGGCTCGCTCAACCAAATGGATCGATTTTGTGTTGGTATTTTACTAAGTTATGCTATTTCTGATTATTGATATTAAATCTAAAGTATTAGATGTTAATTCTGGAATGATAAGTTGTTGAATCGTTTTCAGTTGTTGAATGATAAATCTGGATAGTTACTTCTGTTTGAATCACTTTTGAATTTAGTTTATCATGGTTAGATTAAGTGGTTAGAATCATTATAAGATTTATTAGATTAATCAGATTTAGATGTTGTTCAAAATAATCAAGTTTGGTAATTATTTGTTGAGTTTAATTAGAAGCAATGATGGAGACTTATGAAAAGATGGAATTGAAGTTAGTTGAAAATCTATTCATGGAAATTAGTGTTTATGTTTTCTAGATTAATTGTCGTTTAAATTTTTCTAGATGAATTGTCATTTTCTTGCAATTCAATTATGTTCTTAAAATAGTATTTAATTTCTAGCAAATCTTAAGATAGATTTCCTTTAAAGCAAAATAGAATTAATTTGGATTTCGTATTTTAAATTAAGAATTAAAGTAGATGTTAGTCTGCTCCATGAATCAGTCACAATCAAGTCCAATGAAGTAAAAAATAAGTCAATAGATATTTAGTTTAGGAAATAAGATAGAATTAATCCTTAGGAATTAGTCATTGCAGTTCATCTCTTGAGAGTTCCTGAAGGAGCTAAATCGATACCTGAAGTCACTGTTTACAGTGCAAAACCCCCTAAAAATTCGTCAAAACCATCCTTACCGCATATAACTTTGAGACAAACCAAGTTTTATAAATAATTGACTAAATGATGCAAGTTGTGACATCAATGACCTTGCCCATCATTTTTAGCATCGTTGCCATGGATTAAACAAGATTTGGCTATTAAGTGTGAAGCCTTAGTGTTGATAAGGGAGATCAAATTGAATTATGGATGAGATGAAATAGAGACCATCTAGGGAGGTTTCTTCCACAAAACATTAATTTTCAAAGAAATCTTGATTTTTATCAGGAAGATATTCAACAATACCAGATTGAAAATCAAGAAGAAAATCAAGAACAACATATAGACAATCAAGAAGAGAATAGAGATCTATTTCAAAAAGAAGACATGGGTGAACAACCTAAGCGACCACCAGCCAATCAGACCTTCTCTTTTCCTATCAATCTTCAAAGACAGATTGGTGAACCTCCTATGAAAAATATCTCACCTTCGGGTTTTCCTACCTTTAGAAGAAAAACATCTGAGGATTCTAACCAGTTCCTTTTTGAGTTCAAAGTTTTGTGCCAAACCTATGATTACACAAATGATAATCAGAAGTTGAAGTTGTTTCTTCTACATTGAAAGAATCAACTTTACGATGGTTCATGGGATTAGGCGCAGGAACAATTGCAACTTGGCAACAAATGGAGACTAAATTCTTGGATAAGTATCAAGGCTATTGTAGAGTAAGGGATAGAAAGGAGAAATTGTTTTGAATAAGGAAAATGGAGGACATAAGTTTAGAAGACTATGCTAATAGGTTCCAGTTTATGCATCAGAGGTGTACTAATGGGTCAGATAATGAAATTAGCAAAACAATATTCCTAAGAGGAATTGATGACGAATCAAGAGAGTCCTTGAATCTTATGGGAAAGGGGGACATTAACAAACTCTCCTTGGAAGACATTGTTGAGATATGTAGGAACTACTCTAGAACTAGGGTAGGAACTAGAAATTCCAAAAGAAACAAGGCTCATACCACTGATGTGTCAGAAGTAATGGAGGAATTAGCAAACATGAAGACTGACTTACTTCTTCATCTCAATATGCAAGGAGATAAGAAGACCACTGAACCATTGTCTATTTATTGCTCCAAGTGTAGGGGAAAACACTTTTTAAGAGAATGTCCATTGAATCAAGTTGAAATTTGTGAGATTTGTGAGAAAACACACCCAACAAGTTCCTATAATTTATTGGTTGGGATAAAAAGCAATTTGAAGAAACCACCAGTGGTCGAAGAGGAGCTTAATTATGTTGGCCAAAGACCTCAAAACACAGGGTATAATGGAAATCAATGACAATATGGTTCTCAATCAAACTGGAATCAAAACCCTTGGAAGAACCAGAACCAATGGACCCCCCAATATCAGCCACAACCACCACCTACATATTGGGGACAACTTGAATGGATGAATCCCCAATGGAACCAATCACAATGGAAAGCTAATCAACAACCGTAATGGTAGTCAAATCAGCCATCATAGCAACAAAACCATATGCAATTCCAACCATTGAAAAACCAAGGGAAAAAATGTCCTAGGGACAAACAACCCCTACGATAAATGCTCCTAATGCCACTAATGACCAGGTAAATCAGCCTCAACTACCAGCTCAACCAATTGCAAATCCCAGAAATACCCGTAATGATGCAACTCCCCCTAACTTGAACATAATTGATGCTAATGATATTCAACTGAGAAATTGTACTGTTCAATCTAAACCCACAGAAAAAGCTCAAGAAGATGAGGAAGAAATTGGCACTTCAACAGAAATTCAAAAATTTGAAGAGGAACAAAACGTCAATCAAGCACCTTACCCTGAGAGATTGAAGGAAGAAATAACTCCTAGAAACTGTCAACCAAGCTACATGAATGTTGTTGATTCTCAACTTCTTCAGGAGTTGAAGAAAATAAACATTGAAATTCCATTGTTGCAAGCAATTAAGGACATACCAAAGATAAACCAATCAGTCAAATCTCTCTGCATGAAAAGTCCAAGAAGAAAGAAGCTACCTCCCAAAATACAAATATGGACAAAACTGACTGATGTATTATCATGATGATTTCTTCCTCAAAAATATAATGATCTTGGAAGTCCTGTAATCACCTTGAGTATAAATGGAGTGGAGGTTAACAATGTCCTAATTGATTTAGGAGTTGCCATAAATGTTATCACATTTGACATGGTTCAAATGCTAGGTATGACAACTATTAAGCCAACAACAACTGTTTTACAGTTAGCTGACCAATCTACTACAAAGAAAGAAGGTATAATAGAAGAGATCATGGTTACCATTGACACATGGGATTATCCAGTTGACTTTTTGGTTCTTAAAGCCAAAAAGAAAAATTCTAGATATCCAATCATCTTAGGAAAACCATGGCTAGCTACTGTTGCCACTTTAATTGATTGTAGACCTAGAAGCATGATCATATCAAATGGTCAAAAATAGAAAGAATTGTCACTCTATCCACTAGTTCAACCATCAATTCAACCAAAGACCCAACTTTGGGTGGATGAAGATTTAGATTTAGAAGGTGATTGTATTGTGGAGTTATCCATGGTTACTATAGTTGAACATGTTCAAGAATGTGAGGAACAAGAGTTTACTTCATAAATGGAAAAAGAAGATTGTCAAACAACATTACATGAACAACACTATTGTCCTCTAAATACACTTGTTGAAAAATCCATTGATTCCACCAAAGACATCAAAGAGATTATAGTAGCTAGAGATAAACCTCTCAATATAAATTCATCTTTATCCCCAACTCAGGAAAAAGAATTGAAGGAAATTTTAGAAAAACAAATAGAAGCATTTGCTTGGGAGTATACTAATATGAGAGGAATCCATCCTTAAATTTATAGTCACCACATTTACATAGAAGATGTAAGACCAATCAGACAAGAACAAAGATGTGTCAATCTTGTTCTTCGAGACATTATTAAAAAAGAAATAGAGAAGTTGCTTAAAGTAGGGTTCATATACCCAATCTCTGATAGTCAGAGGGTTCCACCATTGGTTATTGTCCCAAAGAAGAATGGTAAATGGTGAGTGTGTATAGATTATCGAGAGTTGAATAAAGCCACCAAGAAAGACCATTTTCCATTACCATTCATCGACTAGGTACTCGATAACCTAGCAGGTAGCAACTACTTCTTTTTTGCTCGATGGTTTCAGTGGATATAACCAAATCCAAGTAGCCCCTGAAGATCAAGACAAAACTACCTTTACCTATCCATGGGGTACATACGCATATACAGTCCTACCATTTGGACTATGTAATGTGCCAACCACATTTCAAAGAGTAGTACTTGCTATATTTGTAGATTTCACCACTTCATGTGTAGAGATTTATATGGATAACTTTATAGTCCATGCTAAAACATTTGATGAAGCATTACAAAACTTAGAAAAGGTTTTACAATGCTATAAAGATCATAGATTATCACTCAATCATGAAATTTTTTTCATTATGATGATAGAGGGCATTGTTTTGGGACATCACATCTCAAAAGAGGGGATAAAGGTTGATCCCAGGAAAGTTGAGATCATACAGAACATTGAGATCCCTAAGAACCAAAGTAGTGTATGAAGTTTTCTTGGGCATACAATGTATTACAAAAGGTTTATAGAAGGATTTAGTAAAATTGCAGCACCACTGTTTACACTACTCAAGAAAGAAGAGGAGTTTGTATGGACTAAAGATTGTCAAAAATCTTTTGAAACAATCAAAATAGCTCTAACAACTTCTCTGATCATTAAAGGACCTATTCGGGTAGAGCCATTTCACATACATGTAGATGCATCCAATTTAGCTATTGGAGTAGTATTAGGACAAAAATATGAAAATGATGCCATGCATGCAATTTATTATGTTAGCAAAAATTTAAATCCTGCTAAAATAAATTATACAACAGAAAAGGAATTTCTAGCTGTATTATATGCAATAAATAAATTCAGGAATTATATTACAGGTTACAAATTTGCATACATATAGACCATGCTGCAATTAGATATTTAATGAACAAGGTTGTAGTAGGTCGATGCATTATCAGATGGTTACTATTACTGCAAGAATTTGATGTAACTATCATTGACAATATTGAAAAAGACAATGTTGTTGTTGACTTTCTTTCTAGAATTGTTTCACAAGATAATCAAGAACCAATGGATGATACATTTCTAGATGAACATATTCTATTTGCTATATCAATTCATCCACCACGGTTTGCTGATTTGCCAAATTACCTTTTAATAGGTAAATGTCCAAGTCACTTCATTCAAAAACAAAAAAAGAGGTTAATTCATGAAAGTTCTAGATTTTGGTGGATTAATGCTTTTTTATTTAAATTGTGCCTTTACGATGTTTAACACGATGTGTATTTGAGTTAGATGTTTATGATGTAGTAAATGCCTGCCATCATGAGCCTGAAGGAGGACACTATTTAGTAGTGAGAACAGTTCACAAAATCTTAGGAGCTGGCTACTTTTGGCCATCAATGAAAAAGGTTGTTTCATTCTTTGTCAAACAATGTGATGAATGTTAGAGGATGGGAAGACCCATGCCAACCATGGAGATGTCATTTCAACCACAAATATCTATGGAACCATTTGAAAAATGGGGCATCGATTTTGTGGGACCTGTTGATCCACCTTCAAAAGGGAAATGTTACATCCTTGTTTGTATTGATTATGCAAAATAATGGGTTGCGGTGAAAGCATTACCAGCAACAACTGAAGATAAGGTTGTATATTTTCTATACAAGAAAATTCTTCAAAGATTTGGTGCACCCAAAGAAATTGTTTCAAACCAAGGAACGCAGTTTGTATCAGTAATGATGGAAGCATTTTTGCAAAAATACCAAATGGATCATAAAAAATCTTTGCCATATCACCCTCAGGCGAATGGACAAGTGGAGGTTACTAACAGATAATTAGAGAATATCTTGACAAAAATAGTTTCATTGAGGAAGACAGACTAGGTAGATAGGTTGGATGAAGCAATGTGGGCCTATAATACCACGTGGAAAACAACAATTGGATTTTCTCCATATGAACTTGTGTATGGGAATAAGCGAGTAATACCAATAGAATTTGAGCTAAAAACATTGAAAACAACAATAGAAATTAGAATTGATTTACCTGAATCTGAGAAAAGTAGAATTTTGCAGCTCAACAGACTCGATGAAATGAGAATGGAGGCACTTCAACATATAGAGGTGATTCAAAAGAAAAGGAACACTGGTACACAAACAACAATATATGACTAAATAAACTACTAAAAATTGCATATAAATGACTAATTTTGGTCACGTGACCATTAGTAGTTTATTGCCAGTCATTTATAACGCGACCAAATTTATGACTAAACTATTTTAGTCATTTATTTAGTCATTAACTTAGTCATTGATTTGGTCATTAATTTGGTCATTGATTTAGTCATTAATTTAGTCATTAATTTAGTCATTGATTTAGTCGTTAATTTAGTCATTGATTTAGTCATTGATTTAGTCATTGATTTAATCGTTAATTTAGTCATTGATTGTTATTAACTGGTCATTTATTTAGTCATATATTTAGTCATATATTTAGTCACTAATTTAGTCATATATTTAGTCATTAATTTAGTCATTACTTTAGTCATTTATTTAGTCATTAATTTAGTCATTACTTTAGTCATATATTTAGTTATTTAGTCATTTAGTCATATTTTGTCATTAATTTAATCATTACTTTAGTCATACAATTAGTCATTAATTCAGTCATTTTATTTATTAGTTTTCATTAATTGGTAGTAAATATAATCACAAAATAAATAATTTATTAAATACCATAAATTTTATAATGCAAAACTAATATAATATTAAATTTGAACTAAAACATAAAAGTAAATAAAAATATTACATATGCGTACAAGCTACAACATACTAAAATTAAAAGATTGATTCAACATCATGATAAATAAAGGTAATCTACAATTAAAAATTTTAATGCAAATATATATCAATATATATATCAAGTTATAAGATGTCAAAGATGTCTAAGAGTATATATGTAAATATAATAAAAAATGTCAAAGTTGTCTAAGAGTTTCCAAGTCTTTCAAATACACCATGATAATTAAGATCCCTGAACAACATATTCAAAATACTACATAAAGTAGTGAGCCAAGATGTCTAGCAACTAGTACATGATAAATATGTTCAACTATGTCATTTTTTGCAAATATTTTAGTGGCCACTATGTAAAGGTTCCCTGTTTCTCTTTCAGACGAACAACTCCATCTATTTTGTCTTCATAAACAAGGGGTATGTTACTTGTGACCTTTAAAATGTTTACATTTGCATCCATTATTTCTTTCAAGTTGACTCCATGTACAATAGATAGGGAGTGAATCCGCCCAATGCCCACAACATCACCATCTAATGGATCCAACACCTTAACTTTATCTCCTTCTTTGAGTTTATCAATACATTCCTGCAAAAAGAAAAAAATAATACATTATAACATAAACTTACATAAAGGCTTCCAACAAATAACACATTATCCATGTTCCTACTAAACTTGCATAAAGGCTTCCAACAAATTTTTATGCATGAATAACATAAACTAATAAACTTGTATAGTTTTCTTTTTAGATTACAACAGCTACATGCAACTCAATCAATATCTCATTTAGACAAATAAAAAATTATAAGATTTAATATTCAATACCATAGAACACAAAAAATACAATAAAATGTGTTCATTGAGGTCATCACAAAACTCACCGTGTTTGGAGAAGCAAGCTGCTTTCCACTCAACATACTAGTAGCTGATCTTTTTACAAACCCATTCTCATAAGCCTGCTTGTGCATACACATTAGCAATTTAAATATCAACAAGCATTCCATATTAACTATTGTTCAATAACCTTATTGCAAACCTTCCTTATAACATAGAAAACAAGAGAAAATTACAAAACATACATTTCTACCAAGGTGTGAGGAGTCAAAAACTAGGAAAAAAGAATTTTTTATCCAAAACCTGTGGATGATAGTTAATTTTTGTCCAAAATTTCAATTCAGCTTATAAACTCGAAGTTAACATTTTGACAAAATGATTTGACAAGGCATAGGGTTTGTTTCCATCCACACATAAGGAGATTCATAAAAAATGATGCACAAGGCAACCAAAAATAAATCCAAAGCATGACATTCAACTTATATTATATTTGATCTATAACAATTCTTGGAAGATATGTTGAGTTTTTATTACGTTCAAAAGTTGCACTTCATCCATGTTCCTACTAAACTTGCATAAAGGCTTCCAACAAATTTTTATGCATGAATAACATAAACTAATAAACTTGTATAGTTTTCTCTTTAGATTACAGCAGCTACATGCAGCTCAATCAATATCTCATTCTGATAAATAAAAAATTGTAAGATTTAATATTCAATACCATAGAACACAGAAAATATGATAAAATGTGTTCATCACAGAACTCACCGTGTTTGGAAAAGCAAGCTGCTTTCCACTCAACATACTACCAGTTGATCTTTTTACAAACCCATTCTCATCAGCCTTCTTGTGCAAAACAAAATTCATCTTCAATTAATGTGGAAGCATAGAAAAGGCACGTAAACTGTTTGACAGAATGCCTCAGAGAGACGTTATCTCATGGAATGCAATGATTGTAGGATATGCACAAAATGTATTTTTTTAAAAAAAATTAGAAACTTTCAAGCAAATGCTATTGGTAGGTGTAAAAGACCAAAAAAATTTCCAGCATTCTCCCTCCCTACCTATGCCAAAATAGGAGCATTGGAATAGGGTATGGACATCCATTAAAGCATAAAGAAAAGAGGAATTTTATCAGCTATTGTAGTTGCAACTACCCTGGTGGACATTATGCAAAATGTGGAAGCATAGAAAAGGCACGTTCACTATTTGAAAAAATGGTCCAAAGATATGTCATCTCATCAAATGCAATGATTTCAGGATATGCACAACATGGAATTTCCCAAGATGCTCTCAAAATATTTGAATTAATTAAGCACTCTAGAACATAACTTGACATTGTAAAGTTTCCTAATGCTAGTGCATCACTAATTCCAGTGCCCACCATGGCAGTCATGTCCTCCTGCTTTAGCTCTCCAATAAATATCAGCTTGTCTTTGTATCTTTCATTATTTAGTATTATGCATGTATACAAAATGTGGTGTGAGAGACAAGACACAGGGACAAAAGGTTTGACAGATGGACAAACCTTCAACTGTAAGAATATTTTTCCTTAAGAATTTTTATGCCAAATAATTATTACTTATAAATTATCTGCATATATACAACAATGGCCACGCATGCCTAGCATAAGAAGAAGAAAGTTAATACAATATGGGTGAGTTGTATAGGGTTACTGTTTTCAATATTATACTTGTCTTAGAAATTTGAAGTGGCATGGTAGTTGTTTGCAAGAGGTTCTATGTGAGATAAGTCAATAATGGGGTGAGGGAGAATTGATCAGACTTTAGAAGTGATTATAAGACTTAGTAGCAGGGATGTAATTTTTGAAAGATTTGCAACACAAATGACCTTAATTGGCCAATTAGAAAAGATAGAAAGTTCATTAGTTCAGAAGTGAGGCCCGAGTGGTTACTACGCCATATTGTTGGCTTGTTTATTTCATTGACCTTTTCCTCAAGATTAATGGCCTGATTATTGATTATTTTGACTACTTCAGACTCTATGATTGTTGTTGTCTTCTCTAAGCATTGACATAAAGACATTTAAATTTACAATAGATTATGTCTCCTTCAATAGATCTAGAAAAATAAGTATGGTATTTCTTCTATTGTTCATAGCTTTAGTAATTTGAGCACCCAGCACCAAGAAATTAGCGTGAAGTGACCTTTTGAACTGACAACATTTAGGACATTAATACAAGCATAAGAAATGACCCAATGACGTTGTTAGAATGGAATTAGTGTCAAGAACATTATCTTCTAACTAATTCCATTTAAGGCCCTGATTGGAGTGACTGAACATTTATTTTCTTTGGTTGATATTAAAGGTCTTTCATAAAATGATGGGTTGTTTCTTGACTATTGCAATTCTTAATTGTTAATTATTTCTAATACTCACAAATTTATGCTGTTTTATTAAATATATGAAAGAATGTTTGATTTTTCTAATTGAAAATATGTAATATTTATTTTTTAAATATTATCTTGCCTATTGATAATGGAGCCTAATTATATTCCTAATTCAAAGTTTTTGTTTTAGTTATGTTTCAATTACTGTCAGTGAATGCATATTTGTTAAATGGTCTATCATTAGATCTCATGTATTACACAATGGTATCAAAAAAATGGACCAATTTTTTCAATAATGAACCTTCCACACCTATTTAGCGTACCCATTGCACACCAAGGTGCAATTTCTAGTAAATACAGGTTAAATGGTCCTATGATGATTTTGGATACTATAATAGATATTTCTTGATTTGATTAGAGACCAACCCCAAGTAATGATATTTCAGTGGTTTCACTTTTGCTTTCATAAAAAACTCATGGTATTTTTTATGTATCCATTGTTGATTTTCAAAAAGGTGTGGTGCCACCACTTGATATGCATCTGTAGATCTAGGGGCCCCCTCAATAGCTAGTTTTGGTCTTTTTTTGGCTTATTCATCCCTTGTGATCTCTTGTTCTTTAGATGGTTTTCCTTATTGCAGCCCTCTTGTAATTAATAGGAATAAAACACTTTTACTTGCATTTATTTCTCTATTGCCAAGATCTTACTCTCATTATTGCTCAAGCAGTGGGCTCTTCCCTTCACTTGTGTGTTCTTTGATCTGTAAAAAGTGGTGGGCATTCCACACACTTCTCATCAACAATGAATTTCTTTATAGCTATTTTGCAGCAATCCCAATGACTCTATAAACCATCCTCACACTATAAACCATCCTATAACAATAAAGCTCTATCTAGCATGCCCCAGAACAAGGATTCAATTTACTAACTTAAGGAATACTCTGAAAGAATTCGTGCAGTCAAGAGAACCCATAATACAGTTATTGAACCTAGAGAAACCCACCATGGGAAGAAAACTCTAGTGCAAAAAATCCATTATGATGCTTCTAGAATTAAACTTTTACACCCTTATGTGTTCAAGTGTTGCAGCTATGACAGGTTGCTAATGAATCGGGAAGGATATTTAAATCTATACACCTACCATGTTCAAGTGTTGCAGCTATGACAGGTTGCCAATGGAATCAAGGAGCTTATTTAAATGTCCACACCCTTCTATGTTCAAGTGTTGCAGCTATGACAGGTTGCCAAACGAATCAGGGAGCTTATTTAAATGTCCACACCCTTCTATGTTCAAGTGTTGTGTTGCAGCTGTGACAGGTTGCTAATGAAATCAAGGAGGTGATTTTAAACTATGACAATATTATATTTTTAAGCTCTGCAGTTGTGATAGATTGCCAACAGAATCAAGGAGGTTATTTAAACCTTTAAAATTTCCTATTATATTCAAGTGTTGCAGCTATGAGAGGTTGACAATGGAATTGAGGAGGTTATTTAAACCTCTACAACTTTCTATTTTTAAGTGCTGCAGATGTGACAGGTTGCCAATGGAATCAAGAAGGTTATTTAAACCTCTATCGTCTTCTATGTTCAAGTGTTGCAGCTATGACAAGTTGCCAATATACTCAAGGGGATTATTTAAACTCTTACACATTTCTATGTTGAAGTGCTACAGCTGTGACAGGTTGCCAATGGAATACGAGAGGTTATTTAAATCTATAGACCCTACCATGTTTAAGTGTTGCAGTTGTGACAGGTTGCTAATGGAATCAAGAAGGTTATTTAAATGTTCACACCCTTCTATGTTCAAGGTTGCAGTTGTGACAAGTTGCCAATGGAATCAAGGAGGTTATTTAAACCATGACAATATTTTAGTTTTGAATGTTGCAGCTGCAATATATATTCAATAGAATCAAGGAGGTTATTTAAACCTTTGAAACTTCCTATTATGTTCAAGTTCTACATTTGTGATAGGTTGGAAATGGAATCAGGGAGGTTATTTAAACCTCTACAACTTACTATTTTCAAGTACTGTAGATGTGACAGGTTGCCAGTGGAATAAGGAAGGTTATTTAAACCTCTACAATCTTCTATGATCAAGTGTTGCAGTTGCGACATGTTGCCAATAGAATCAAGGAGGTTATTTAAACTTTTACATCCTTCTATGCTCAAGTGTTGCAGCTGCGACAGGTTGCCTATAGAATCAAGGAGGTTATTTAAACTTTTACACCATTTTATGCTCAAGTGTTGCAACTGTGACAACTTTCCAATGGAATTAGGGAGCTTATTTAAACCTCCAACTCTATTATATTCCAATGTTGCAGCTATGACAAGGAGTTAATGGAATCAATTTTAGATTGGGTTCTAGGTGCATGTAGTCATGCAAGTTTAGTGGATGAGGGCTACACATACTTCACACATCAGTAACCCTTAATGCATTACAATTTACATAAATAGTTGATCATTAGGTGTGCATGGTTGACCTTTGTGCCCGTGTTGGCTATATTGAGGACACCCTAAACATTATTACTAGGATGCTAGTTAAATCTGTGGTACATGTGGATCATATATGAATATAGGCTGAGTATTTCCAGCAACACTGCTTTTTTAGTTGGATCCTAAAAATGCTGCAACTTATGTTCTTCTCTAAAACATCTGTATCAGAAATAACTCAAGTTTCACGAAGAGAGTGTAGTCTCTTCTTTTTTTGGAACATAAGAACATAATAATCAAATGTCACTGATACTAGACTAAATCATGATTGGATATTGGAATAAATTATATTAAGAATAAGAATGAATAATTGTTATAATCTACGATTATGAAAACCACAACATCTTGAGGTACACATCTTAATTTCTACAAATTACACTAGATCCCAAGGGGAAACTATAACATGAATTTGATGATATATAAGCTTCAAAATGTTAGATTATACCTATACATGCACATGTTATAATTACATATTTGTAACCCAAACATTCCCCATGACCTACTAGAATAAATGTTATTGGTATGGAGAAATGATAGGAGAAAAATACTAATGAATAAATCATAAAGGTCTGAAAGATACACACTCAGAACTTTTGGATTTGAAACCCATTTTTGCACTCACTTGATGCACCACTGCCCTATCATGATTGCTCAAATTACTTTCAAATGTAAGCACTACAAAATAGTAATATTTAACTTAGTAAATGCATAAGCACATAATATTTCCCTCATGCAACAGTTCCTTCAATTAGAAATGCATGTCTGAAATAAATTATAATTACAAGGAGACCAGAGAAACAACACTAGGATTTAAGGTATATCCTTACAATTTCATGAGTAAGAAACAACACTAGTATTTAAGGTCTATCCTTACAATTTCATGAGTGAGAAATCTAGTATGCAAATCCATTAATGTGCATATGGAATTTCATATTATTAAGGCATACGGGCAAGGATTTGCTAAGTACATTAGTTATTTCATTTTACAAATAACTTGTCACACTACATTCAATAGCAACTTAAGGCTCAAACATACAAGTAAATCTCAATGAATACTCTAGTTTGAGATTAATAGATGAAAGTAGCAATAGAAGTATTAAAACTTCCCTTGAGGACTTACCTAGTATTCTAGGATTTGACTTTCAACCTCCAAAATCCTTACAACTTTAAAAATTCTTGCTCATGCCTACTATTTGCACTTTTCTACCCTATCTCCATTTTATTGACTTCCTTTCTTGCAACTACCCAAATTCCATCATTTCATAGTAATATTTCCCCTTTCTCCTTTGTTGTGCCTAAATAAATATGCATATGGTGCTCCTAAAAAAGAGCTTCTAGCCTAACATATCAGGTGCAAATATGCACACAACAATTTTGTTTGGAGCGCATTTATAATGCCTTAGCCTTATGTCTAACAAGAGATTTATTTTTAGTAGCCTCTTATTCTTGTTTTAAATTATTACTATACGAGTTTGTAGTTTTATTTTGCTTAAACTCATATAAGGTTGGGGATTAAATGATTAACTTGTGGAAGATAACACAATAGTAAATATTGCATATTGCCAAAAGATGTTTAAATTTTTTGACTATATATATCACCAACCAATGTGTGTTGAAGATATGTATTCAAGTTGGTCTTCCAAGTACTAGACAAATTGACAAGACCTCTAAACTCAAACAAAGTATAAGATCAAAACTATGTCTCACTGTTATTTTTCCTACAATCTACTTGCAATTGGTTGAACCTTAACTTGGATCTCAAACACTTAAGTGGGTGTAGGAGCAATTTGGCCATATAACCTTTATCAAAAACAAAACCACAAATTCTATGTCACCTTGCACCCTAACACCTACAAGATTGACATTTATACCATCTCAAATTTCAACAAATAAATATTAGTCTAGATTAGTCATAAATAAATTCATACATGTTCAATTTAGCCAATTATAACCATAATTGACACGATAATTCCCTAATCCATGTAAAATAAAATATGCCAAGTACATCAATGATCATTACCTTAATTGTCTTCATACACGCAAGCACACATGTACACACACAACCCAAGATAAAACAACACAATTGGCGAGTCCTCACCCTTGTCTAGATTACATTGGGATTAAGGGTGCTTTACAACTTAGTTTTGTGGTAATGTGACAATTCTTTGGAAGAACCACTATTTTTTTATTGGATATTTTCAATTGTCCTACCTCCTTATTTTGTCTCAAATGAACTTCAATGTGATAGTTTTATATTTCTACTCCCTCGAAAGAGGATTGTTGCCCTACAATCCTTTGCACTTCCCTCGAATTGAGTTCAACTTGATTGCTCATTTCCCATTTTGAAGGGCCTGCATATTCCCTCTGAAGATTTCAAACATATTTGAAACAACAATAGTTTGACCCTATTTGATAGCATAATTTCATTGACTATTTCTTTGTTGAAGATGTATTTTTCCTTTGGTTGTAATGAAGGTGTGTTAGGCACTTTTGGGTGCTTCTTTTTTAGAGTCCCAACCAAACTGACCATACTCATGGCATTTATTCCATTTGAAGGGAATCAGATCATTATCAAATTTTCACATATATGTGTATTTATTACATGATAGAGTTCTCTTTTGGCTCAAACTTATTGATGAAGTGGCCCAAAGTGTTACCAATTGTAGCAAAGATTTTTCATCCTAAAAAAATAGAGGAAGATGAGGAAGTTTCACCAAAATAGGAACTATGTTGGACATATCTTTAGCAGGATTAAAATCCATGGACCAATGTTCTAAAATATAATCCTCTTACTTCTATAAAATATGGGCCACTTTTAGAAATCATATCTATGTCCTCTTTTGTTTAAAAATAAGTTATGGAAACTTTCTCCACAAAACCAAATGTTCATTATGTCTTTCAACAAAAGTTCCTAATGGAGAAGAGTTAAATTATTCATGCTTTTAGGTCTTAGCCAAAGACCCATACACTTTATAAAAAAATCCAAGGCTTTTTTCTTTAAGGGAATCATTGTTGAATGCAACTTTAGACACCATTTTCAAATTTTTGACTAAACAAAATAAAGGTGGTTTAGCCTTAGACCAACAAGCAACTACAACTACTAACTTCAAAATCATGGAGTTAAAAAGCAATTATAGCTACTAAAACTTCAAAATCATGGAGTTAAAAAGAAAAGCCACAAGAATTGCTTGTAGAAAGCTCTGAAGATGGACCAAACATCTTTGTGTTTGCAGCTGCTACCGCCACCATGGCCACTATTGTGTAGTGTGTGCCTTGTTTCCATGCCCTAATGAAGGGTGTTTTCTTTCCCTGAAAATTGTTTGGCCTTCAACATTGGATCAATCCTCCATCACAACGGATTACATTCATCATTGACATTTTTTTTGAAAAAAATATACATCATTATCATTCAGACAATTAAAATTCGTAACTTGTATATTCTTCATCTTTTAGGCAGAAGTTTGTAAATCAGAATCAAAAGTGATATGATTTTATTCAAAAAGAAACATTGGAACTCCATATTCATTTTAAGGAAATCAAGAAAATATTAACAAGTAACAAAAATCATAACATATCCAAATGGAGAAAAGGTATGATGGCCATAATAAGGTACGAAAGTTCATCAACACTACTAATTTACTAAATAAACCATAAACACATCCATCAACATGACAATGTATGTAGGGTATTTACAAACATTTCTTAGCATTACATAGTGTGTATTAGAAAAATTTAAGCAAATGAAATGAGTGGGTGTAAAGCCCAAATACTCAACACTACCAGAGAGGAAGAGTTTGGGGAAGCACACCCATTAGCAATGTCCCAACCGCCTTTGCAATCATCCTCCCTATGTGAAAATGGGAGCTTTGGAACAAGGTATGAACATCCGTATAAGAAATGTGCGTCAGTAGAAAATGTTGTTGTATACTAAACTATGTAGGGTAAAAGATTATGTAATGTCAAAACCTAAATGTGCACATTATTAGGAACTTGGTAGTAATTTTCATTTTAATAAACATACTCTAAGAGTCAATACTAGCTAGGGAGAGTTTAGAGGAGCGGGAACCAACAGTGACGGGAAAACTAGCACAAAATGGTGAAAAGCAACAAAAAAAAAATGGCAAAAAATGATGAATGTTTAAGATTTGTTTAATCATAAAAAATTAATAAAATATATATAATTTAAAATATAATTAATATATTATATATATTTAATATAATAGTAATAAGATTAAATTATATATAATATAATTATATTTATTATTAATTTAATAGTGTATATAGGTTATATTATTATTATATACCACCACCCTATCTGAAGTAGCCATCCATACTGCTACAATTTATTATGAGTTTTCATGGTTTATGTTTAAGGGTTTGTAGATGGGCTCAATTAATCTACCTTACTTTTGTTTCTCTAATAGATTTTGTTAACAGTAATTATATTGCTCGTAAAATAATTTTCAATCATTTTATAGGCTGAGGAAAAAGTCAGGACAAAGAGTACAAGTGACCTGCTACTAACTTATGTGATTGCGTACAGTTGTAACTTTTTGAGAAAATGGAAGGTTGATTCTATTCAGGAATCACAACTTGTCAAAAATCCCTTATATAAGCTATAATTAGTTTAATTTTGCCTGGTTTTATGATTTATAAGTTTTGAGTTATAGTTTGACCATGCTGAAAAACTGTCCTGATCAAATGATCATAACCTCAGTTTTTCCTTCACTCATCACTGCTCCAACATTTTTTCCAAAGCTATCCAAGCACTGCCTTTGACTGATTGTTGCATAAGCCCAGGAGAAGTTTTCCAAAGGTTGAAGTGAAATGCCTCTAATTTGTCCTTGTACTTTTCTGACCTCCAGGAGATAAATTGACATATCAGCAATGATTACTTTAAGGTAACAAGAAATCAACCCTAATAGATAGACCTTTGTAAGTGGATAGGATCTGAAGTTTTTCCATTGGCACCAACACCTATGGCAGCTTGGAAAAGAGAGTTGCTATAGCCTTGTGGAAGAAATTACCAAATTGTTCAAAATGAAATCTATTTCAATCATGTCTGTAATAACTGCCCTTGATTATTTTTGAATATTTTCAATTGAAATGAGATACAAAGTAGTATCCTTTCCACTTTCTGATCAGCTAGTTCCTGAGATGGCTAAGGTGAGAGCATATCGTGTTCAAAACTATACAATTAATAGGAATGCTTGCAACTGAAAGGAAATACACTTGACGGCTAGCCAACCAAACTCACTTATTCAATTAAGTGCTTATGCAACTGAAAAAGAAAACACTACACGCTTATTCAGCGGAGTGTGATGGCAAAGCAACCACTTATTCGGTGGGTAAACAAAAAGTACTTCCACTTATGCAGTGGGTAAGAAAATTACAATTAAACCACTTGTTCAGTGCGGTAAGAAAATCTAAAACCCTTCCACTTATTCAGTGGGGTGAGTTTATAAATCATTGAGCATATGCCAAACCCACTGATAGTTCTACCATCTAGTGTTTTACAATGGTATATCAGAAGTTATGCTAGTTTGGTGACTACATAAGGAGACCATTTAGACTTGGGGACATTTAATTGTTCTTAAATCTTGTAGATGCTTTAATGTTGTCTTCTAGTCTAATAAGGACACCTCTTCAAAGCTGTCAAGCCTTTTGGAAAACTATTTACTTCAAAAGGTCTATATAAGCACGACAGAGGGGCAGCAGCCATTGAAGTGATTTATTTTGAAAATAACCTTGAATAATGTGTTGAATTTGTAGTTCATCTTTTGCAAGAATTTCATTAAGGTCCCTTAGGGCTAAAACCCTTTATGATTTGTTCTTTCTCATGAATTTGAAATAGAATTTTGAAGGCTTATCCCTCTCTGTAGTCCAACGCACACTGTGTCTGATTCTAGCTACTTATACTATGTACTCGTAAAAATAGTTGAGTTGAGGTTCTAACTCATTATCTGCTAACTACTTTTGATTCATTGGAAGGGTTGCCTATTTCCAAATTCTTTGTAGCCTGTTGGAGCTTGAGGTGGACTTTAAGACTCTAGCTCCTGATGTAAGAGTCTTGGCTTTACAGTGTACATTGAATGGCAAAGTCTGACCAAAATATCCATCCTTCATCCCCATTTGGAGGCATAAGTATCAAAATTCTAGTCATGACCTTATGAAATTTTTCATTTTTACATAGAACTACATAAGGAGATCATTCAGATCTGGGAACATCTAAATCTTCTTAGATTTCATACCTGTTGTAAGGTCATCTTCTATGCTAATACGTACACCTCTTCAAAGTTGTTGAACCTTTTGGGAAACTACTTACTTTAAAAGGTCCATATAAGCATATGACTGAGTGGCAGTAGCCACTGAAGTGAATATTTTCAAAAATAATCTAGAATAACATGTCAAATTCATAGTTCATCTTTTGCATGAATTCCATTAAGGTTCCTTAGAGATAACTCTCTTTCTAATTTGTTCTTCCTCTTTTAGGAACTGGAGAATTTTGAAGGGCAATCCCTCGCTGCAATCTAAAGCACACTGTGTCTGATTCTAACTCATTTTGCCATGTACTCATTGTATGCAACCTAAAATGGTCACCTAGACTTTGGGCCCCATTTATTTAATTTGTCAACATCAATTTTCTGAATCAATGATTGTCGCATTTTCAAATCAAATTTTTTAATCAATTCATAACTATTTCAAATATTTCAATTTTCCCTAAGGTTTGAATGCTTCATTAATTTTATTTAATCAAAAGAAATAAATCCCTTTTAATAAATAAAATAATGTTATTTAATTGAAGTTAATATTACTTAAATAAAATGATGCTATTCAATTAAATCTATTTTTAATTAAATAATTTTATTTTATTTTATTAACATTCATTTCTAAATTACATAATCTTATTTTATTTTATTAAAAGAGATATTATCATCTTAAATTAAATAAAATAAATGAAATATCCTCTCAAGAATATCTGTGATGGAAAAAGGAAACAAATCAGGTTAAAGGGAAATAAACTAAAAAAAGAATTCCAATCAAGATTTGTTTCTATTTTTCTATTTATCCCACATTGCCAATTTGCCTTCAATTCCACTTTTGCCTATAAAATGAGCCTCTCATTCTCATTTCAAGAGGATCCACAATTTTACATCAGACTTATGCTACAAATTTTCTTGAATTTTATCATTTGAGATTACACATTAGTTTGATTTTATAAGCATCTTAGCTTTAGAGCATATAGTTTAATATTACATTTTAGCTTAATCTTCATAGTAGATTAATTTGCAAAGTAATTCATTTATGGCATTGCATGTAGATCAATTTTCATTTCAATAAATTAGTTTTGTTTATTGCATTTTACAGTCATTTAGATTAGTTTTCATTGTTGCATTGCAAGAATAGGATTCATGGAGATTGGCATTCTTGCTTCTCCTCTTTGAATCTCTCGTTCCGAGACTGTATTTGTAGGGGTAACTGGGTCAATCTAAGGGCCACAATATCAATCCCTGCTCTTCTCGGATAGAGAGTTGTGAATTGATTTGCAAGGACTCATTATTGAGTATCCTTGCATGCAAGGATTCACAGAAGTATAACATATTTTCAGTTATACATTTTGGCGCCCACGACATTATATATTTTCAGTTATATATTTTCATTTATGATTCTTCCATTAACCGCTTTTCAGGTGATACTTGCATTCGCAGAAGGGTTTTCATTGAGCTATTTTTTCAAACAGTTTTCATGCTGAGTTTTGCTAAGTATTCATGTTGAGGTTTGATGAAAGTCATTTTTTTATTGGAGCTATTTTTAGTTTTGCTTCATAAATCTAGCTTCCACTCAATTTGAGGAAAAACAATTTCTGGGTTTTGTAGCCAGGGTCGAAATCCGATCTGGGTATCTTTCATTTTTTTGATTTCTTTCACGGATCTGAAGAAAATAGCTACACAGAAATCATCGCGTGTCATTTTTTTCACCTAGCTAAAGGTTTTAAAAAAATTATTTTTTCATCTTCTACTTGCTGGATCAAAAAACGATTCCTGGGTTTTTTTTTGCTTCAAAAAATTTCTGGGTTTCTGTTTTTGTCTACTCATTATAAACAGATTTTTCAGAAATCAAATTTGAAGATTTTTATGCATGTTTTTAATTTAGTTTTTAATTTTTAGTTTTTAATTTAGTTTAGTTTTTAATTCTAATTTAGTTTTTAATCTTAATTTAGTTTAGTTTTTAGTTAGTTTGGTTTAGTCTTTAATTTAGATTTTTAAATTAGATTTTTTTAGTTTCTAAAATTCAAATTAGATTTTTTTAAACTTTGTTAATTTAAAGTAGATTCTTTAACTTTGTTAATTTAAATTAGATTTTTTTTACTTTAGATTTTTTAACTTTATTAATTTAAATTAGAATTATTAATTTAGATTAGATTTTTTTAATTTAGATTAGATTTTTTAATTTTATTAATTTAGATTAGTTTTGTTTTAAATTTTTAGTTTAGTATTAGATTAATTTAGTTTAATTTTAGTTTTGTTAACTAATTCTTTTTAGATTTAATTTTGACTAGATTAAATTAGATTTTTAATTCCAACTTTTGTTCTTCTGGTTCTTCTGAATTTTTTTTTCACAGCATAACAGTTTCTGCAGGACGCTAGTCAGAGAACTTGAAACACACTAACGGTTTGATTGCAGGACGCGTGACAAAGACTTGAAAACAAACACTTACGCTTGTCAAAGATCTTATTTAAAAAAAAACATTGTGTTTGTTTTCCTGCTTTTCAATTCACATAGTCTAATTAGGGCTTCGTTAAAATTCTTAGGAGTTTCGATAGTGAGTAGGGAATTTGGCTCTTTGTTACATGGAGGTGATGACCATGGACAAATCCAGGCTCCTGATGATCTTACTAATATGATGAACTCTTAGGGAGTGGAGCAAGGTAGTGAATCTTTAGCACTTTCACTCGTCAGGGGATTATGCTCTTCTCTCATTGAGAGAATCAGAAACCCAAAAGTGTGTGGATTTGGTGAAGTGAAACTAGCTCGGTGATTAAGGTTGTTTAGCGTGTTTGGGTAAAGAGACGGGCTAGAGAAGTATGCTCTTCTCCTTTTGGGAGAATCAGAAAATCAGAAACCCAAATCCGAGCCATGTCCAGTGTCACCTTTAGAGGGCCTACCGGAAGTTGAACCTCCGGGAACGACCCAAGTGAGTACACACCTATCACCGGTGATTCCACCTCACTATAATAAAGAACGTCATATTGAGTCTAAAGACTCCAAGACCATAGTAACTTCTTTTCCATGACTTGGACGATCATCATGGAAAAGCTTTGTTTATTGCACTGAGTGGCGCCGCTCTGAGCCCTGCTTTTAGGGGTGTGTGATTTTCAGGTGTTAGTGTGGCTGCGAGGCCCGAGCTCTGTATCAGAGGCACCGAAGGTTATTGTGAATGGAAGCCAAGTAAAAACCTCTTAGTTAGTTGCATACCCGGTTCACCTCCGAAAGGATTCATAATCTTTGTGCAAGGAGGGGGAAGAATCTCTCTGTATGTTGATCATACACAAATTCCCATCATAGGCATACACATGGACGTTTGGAGGCAGTTGCAACACTGGCCCCTGCTACAAGGGTAACCTTTGAACGTACACTGTTGAGTCCTTGGAAACACCAAAAATACGGCACCCTCTAGGGGGTGACATGGCTATGTGAGGTGCACGTATGCACATAAGCAATGGGGCAAAGGTTTTGGCTTCTCACCATTTTCTTTGGTAGGGATAGCTATGTGTTTGTTTTTGAGTCTTAAACATTGTCCAAACATCTTCAAACAAGACTCCCCCGATACTATCAAGTTGCTTTGTCCTTGATAGATCTGTTATCGACTACTTTTTGTATCACAACTTGTTTGATTGAAACCTATGTGCTTGATCAAAATTTGTTGATATACTTGCTTGATCTTTGAAAACAAACAACAAACTGAAATACTGAGTTCTTCGATTAGGTGACTTGTCCCAGTTTTAGAGACCTGTTCTGTATTTACGGTTTATGTGTCCTTGACCTTTTGAATTAGTGATCCTTGATCTCATAAGCAATTTTGCTTGAGATTGGAAAATTAGGAATTGTTCCTATCAAATAGATAAATTTTTAGACTCTTTGATAACACACTTGGAGAGTGCTAGTAGTCTCCTTGTCAACCCATTTTCATACAATTCAAACTCAGTACACTTTGTGTAAGTCATCCTCCTGATCCATATGTGCTAGGGTGTTCACCCAAGAATTGAGCACCTCTGTGGCAGTGTTGGTTTGCACCTATTTGCAACAGTTCTATTTCACCATCTCTCTCGGACAAGAGAAAACTTTTACTATCCTAGTCTGGTATTGACGTTTCTTAGAATTGTCTATTTACCTAAACTCTCCCTTTCATGTCAGTCACAACAAGATATCAAGTGAGCCAAGGAAATCGACCTCAGATAGTCTTTAACCAACTACCCCCAGTTCAGACTCGTCGAAAGAGAAAGGAAAAGGAACCAATATTTGACCAGTCACCTAGGAGTCAATCTGAAACCTATTTTGACCCAAAGAGCCATTTTAGTGACTTGAGTACCCCCTCAGCACCTTCCCACTCAGGTATGGATATGAGTTATATTGTCACTCAGCGAGAGAGGGAAGCCATGGATCAAAATCTTGATGATATCTATGAACAACACAGAAACAACATGATATTTGGAAATTCTTCTCATGATGATCAACCTAGTTCACCCCTCATTAATGCAAGATATTTGGATGCCCATCAACAGGATGAAAGGTATAAGAGATGAGCTCACCAAGAACAATGGTCACAACACGAAGACCAAGACAATGAACCTCGTGATGCTCATGTCAATACAACGTATACCAATGACTTGTTCAAATAGTCTAGACCAAGCTCACCACTTCAACATACCTCAAGGTTCACAAGTGATAGGCTCAAAAGAATTAAACACGAAAAGAAAGCCTGTCTAGATGAACAAGCCGCAAAGCAAGAAAAGTTTAGACAACTTGAGGAAGAGAGGCAAGCTTTATTGGAAGTACAAAGGAAACTCGCTCAAGAGGAGCAAGATAGGCAGTTAGCCCACCAATTAAACAAACAATACAATGCAAGGGGTGCTAACAGTGGACATAATTCTCCTCCCTCCACCCCTTCTAGAACACCAAGAAGTAGAAGGCGGTCAATGACCCCTTCTAGATCTCCTAGTCCTAGAGGAAGAAGGGCCTCTCAGTATGCTCACTATAGGAGGCAAACTCCTCCCAGAAATTCAAGACCACACTCCCAACATGTACATCCTAGTTCCCAACATGGAGGTGGTAGCTCACATTATGACTTTGATACTCAAGACTTCATGCGAATACAACAAGAGCCTATCTTCCAACAGTATGTGGAGAGGTATTTGGAACAAAACAAAGATAAGTTCTTGGAAAGTCTAATCAACAAGGGTGCCAGAGTCCCTTATAATTTTGATGTGGACAACAAAATACAAAAGAAAAATCCCTCTCAAGAAGAAGAAATCCACCAAATGAAGCAAATGATGGAGAAAATGATGCAACCTAAGAGCTCATTCTCACTAGACTCAATTTATCCTAATCCATTCGACAAGAGTGTGAGTATGAAAGATTTTCCAAAGAGGGTGGAAGTCCCACAATATGATAAATATGATGGCAGTGGTGATCCACACGACCATGTGCGTCAGTTCTAGACTATGAGCTTTGAATTCCATCAGGATGACTCCTATTTGATGAGGTTGTTCCCTAGGAGTCTTAAAGGACAAGCAATGGAATGGGAATGGTTTTACCAATATCCTCCTCACAATAAGGGCTTTAGAGAACTTGTTAAATAGATTACGTTCAACACTTAAGCATATAATCTGTCAAGATGTTACTATCTTGGACCTATGCAACTGAAACAAAATGGGGGGAACCCTTTATTTACCTTCTTGCAAGGTGGAGGAGACAATGCTCTCATTATCCTAGGGCGATCATGAGGATGAAAAGATTGACATACTTATTTAGTAATTTGGTGCACAAAGTAGAGATACTTGAGATCAAAAGATAGTCTTACTTCCTTTGATACCATGATTAAACTGCATGCAGCATTGGGGATGTTCTAAAAAGAACAAGGCATTTTGACCAGACATAACAATAATACCAACAATGGTCAACACAACAATAGGGATAAAGGGAAGAACAACAATTGGAACAAAAACAAACAAGTTGTCAATGATGGAGTTGTGGATTCTTCCCAATCAAGAGATCAAAGTGTTCTTAATTTGACTAAGGTTGTGCAAGCAATGAAGCTTAATGCACCTCCACAACAAGAAAGTAAACCAAGATATCGGGAGAGGCCCAAAAACCAGAAGCGACAATTTACCAAATTGGGTGACTCATATGAGGATATTCTCAAAACTCTCATTGCTAACAACTTGGCACATCCTCAGGATCCTGCAAAATTTCACATTCCGGATCCTAAGCCACATTGGTGGGATGACAAGGCATTCTGTAAATTTCATAATGGCCCTGGCCATACTGTTGAAAACTGTTGGAGATTAAAACATATGGAGTCGAGATTTTTATAGAAGAGTGGAAGCTTCAGAGTTGATGGCCTAAATGCCAATGTATCATAAAGGCTTATAAAGGGACAGCTGCTAATAATTAGACAAGGGAAACCTCTAAATCACGGAATAGCAAGCTGCAATCAGCTACACCTATACGGTGGTGAAAATGTGATAAAGATGCTTGAAGTTGTGGGCCAAGTGTTAATATGATAAGGAGTAAGGACCCGCATGGTTATGACTCTCCCCCTATTTTTGACAACCAACCTATTGTGGTGCTGAGAGGTCCTCATTCTAGGTTATCTTCCCAAGCCCTTAATGCTGTTACCAAGAGTCAAGCCCCTATTATTCTCAGAGGGCCTAGTTCAGGTCCATCCAACAAATCCAAGCAAGTGGCATCCAAGAATGTCACTATAAAATCTGCCACTGCTCTCAAACCAAGCTACAATCTTGTAGATCAGTTACAGAAAACTCCAGCACAAATCTCAATCTTAGAGCTTCTAGAGTTGTCCCTAGACATAAAGCGGATCCTTGAGGAATGCCTTAAGCAAATGTCCCCAACAACATTGATATAGACCAATTCCAAGGCATAGTGAATCACATTACTAGCCCACATTACCTCTATTTCTCTTGAAGATATTAATGGAAATCCTAAATACATCCACACAATCTTGCGCTCACACATTGAAGTCATGATTCATAAAACCGATGTCAGTCGCGTGTTGATTGATGGGAGTCTTTGGAGTTAAATATCTGTGCTCACGAATGTGTTAAAAACTTTGGGCTATTGAGCAAGTGATCGACACTGAAAGAAGATCACCATAAAGGCCTATGATATGGTAGGAATGAAGTTCCTAAGGGGGTTGGCTTCCTTCTGTCGAGTTAGTAGAGTTGAAAAGATATCTTGTTTTCAAATTGTTGATCTTTTGGACCTGCATACAACATTTCTACTTTGGGTAGACCATGGATTCATGATGTCGCGAGGAAGTGCCATCTACCTACCACCCGGTGTGTTAGTTCCCCTACAATGGAGCAATTTGCATGCCGAGGGGATAACACCTTATCAGTGTAATCTCATTCAATGTTCATGTCCTCTTAACCCGAGCGGAAGGGATTATGAAACAACTTTAGCAGACTGTCAAAACAAATTTAAGTCAGTAGACCTTGGCATGGGGGGGTATCAACTTGACTCTTTTGCAAAGATGCCTATTTCCCCTAGGACATATGGAAAGCCTTCACATGAGATGAAACCATCATCTTCAGCAATGATACTATTTGACAAGTTTGTTGAATCCTCAGTACCAATACAAGATGAAAAAGAGGAAGTAGATGTTCAAGATTGGATATACAAAGAGGAGAAATACCAGCACAATGAAAATTTCTCCCCCTCTCCTAAGTCCTATGGAAGAGGATATACTTTTGTCAAGAAGATGGGTTATCCAGGATATGGCCCTCTTAGTCACAGGTTAGATGCTAGAGCCGAACCACTCAATCATGATCTTTTTGCACGTAAGTCTAAGAAACTGGTTGGCCTAGGCTTTATGAACAACAATAAATGCACTGTCCCCATTTCTGATAGGAGGGATAGTAAAGATGACACAGAATATGTACCAGATTTGACCAATCAACAAGACATAATAGATGATTGGGTACCTTCAACAAATCTCCTTTGGGAAGATTCAAGAGATTTAATAATTGATAGTCCTCCTATCTCATTTGCAATAGATAGTGACTATATGAATGCAAGATTGACTATGGATAGTGTCTCCATCCCAGCTGCAATAGGTGGTGATAATTCAGATAATTTTGTGATTGAGAAAATTGCTAGAGGAGAGGAGCCTCTTCCAAATCTTGAGGCTTCTACATCACGAGGCTCCAACAATAATTCAGAAATAGACTCTCATGAGTTTGGATAAGTTCACTCTCAGATGCAACATTGACTTGGATATGGATGTTGTCCACGCTTATAGTTCTCAACCTGATGTAACTGATGAGTCATGTGTTAGATTAGAAGATTGGAACCCACATGTCACATTAGTAGATGATTCTTCGCTTGCTAGGATAAATTCTGATTTAGACACTTTAGAGGGAAACTTGACAGATTCCAATTCTATAGTCACCAGAGATGACACCACCTATATCCTTAATCTTGAACCGGTCATCAACCTACCCCTTGTTCACCCCAACCTTATTGATTGGTCTCAACGGTACCAAGAGCCTCAACTCTTGACATTTCACAATGACTATGAGATCACCTGCTATCTAAATGCCATTGAACCTGTAGTCTCTTCCACCAGTGAACTGGCTACCAGTATGATAGAACCTGACATCAAGTACCTTGGTCACAAGATAAAAAGAAAAGAAAAAAAGAATAAGAGTTTTGATGGCGAAAACCACTATGTGGCGGTGTCAGAACCAAAAAAAGTAAAAATAAAAGACATATCCAAAGGTGAAAACCTCCCAGAGGCACCTATGGATGAGGTACTTGATAGTCTCCCAAGCTATTTCCAGGACAGATCATCAGTATTGGTTGAACCTACAGAAGCTGTTAATTTGGGCACAGAGGAAGTTCCAAAAATTGTACACTTGGCTAAATCTTTATCACCTGAAGAAAAGAAAGCCTATACTGAGTTCCTCCAAAAGAAGGAAATTAACTTTGCATGGACATACTCAGACATGCCAGGGTTGGACACTAATCTCATTATGTATCATTTTTCCATAGCTCCAGGTGTGAAACTAGTCAAACAGAAGTTGAGAAAAATGCATAAGAATATGGAAGATTATGTGGATGACACCCTGGCTAAGTCTAAGAGAAGAGGAACACATTTGGCTGATTTAGAAGTGATTCTAGATCGCATGGAACAATTTCAACTAAGATTAAACCAAAAAAAGTGTGCATTTGGTGTTACTTCTGGAAAATTATTGGGATTCATCATTTCAGCTAAAGAAATAGAAGTGGACCCTAAAAAGGTTCAAGCCATTATAAACATGCCACCTCCCAAAAATGTCAGCCAAATGAGGAGTTTTCAAGGGCCCCTTCAATCCATAAGGAGGTTTATTTCACAATTGGCAGATAGAGCACAACCTTTCAACAAAAATTTGCATAAAGGTGTTCAATGTGTCTGGAATGAGGGTTGCCAAAAGAGCATGGATCAAATTAAAGAATACTTGGCAAATCCTCCCATTTTAATGCCTCCCATTCCAAGAAAACCTCTCATTTTATATGTCTCAGCTACTGAATCTTCACTGGGGGCATTGTTGGCTCAATTAGATGAACAAGGGAAAGAAAGGGCCATATATTATATTAGTCGCACTCTTGTTTCTTATGAGGTTAATTATACTAGTATTGAAAAAGCTTGCCTCGCAGTAGTGTTTGCTTCTCAAAAATTGCGACACTATATGCTCGCGCACACCATACACCTCATAGCAAAAATTGATCCTCTCAAATACTTGCTCGGTAAAGCTGCTCTCATGGGTAGACTTGCTAAATGGATGATGATTCTTTCTGAATTTGACATAGAGTATATTGAGCGCAAAGCAATCAAAGGCCAAGCTATTGCAGATCAACTGGCTAATTTCCCTATTCAAGATAATATGCCCATTCAAGTCAACTTTCCAGATGAGCATCTTATGTACATGACTGAAAGATCCTGGAAACTATTCTTTGATGGTTCCTACATGCAAAATGGTTCTAGAGCTGGTGTGTTGTTTGTTTCTCCTCATGGGTATACTATTCCTAAATCTTACAAGTTACTCTTTCCATGCACAAACAACATAGCTGAGTATGAGGCTTTGACAAATGGACTAAAAATGGCCATAGAGTGAATATCACAGAACTACATATCTATGGGGATTCTCAGCTGATCATCAACCAAGTCAATGAACAATACCAAACAAAAGATGACAAGTTGGTACCTTACAAAAAAATGGTTGATTCATTAAGATGGTATTTTACTTTTGTCACCTTTCAGCAAATCCCTAGGGCTGAGAACAAAGCAGCTGATGCTATGGCCACCCTTGCTTCACTTCTTCAGTTAGAGGAACATGAGTCCAGATATGAATTCCTGGTGGAAGAGCTACGATATCCCATATTTGACTCACCCAAAAGCCATGTCATTTGTACCCTTGTCAATCATGAATCCTCCCGCTATGGTGCTATTTACTCATATCTTCGTGATGGCATCATCCCCGATACATTTAACCGATCTAAAAGAAGAAACCTTATCCACAACGCCTCTCGCCATTCCCTCATCTCTGGTGATTTGTATAGGAGGGGTCTAGATGGAACACTTCTTAGGTGCTTAGAAAAGGAGGAATCCGATCAAGCGCTAGTTGACATCCATGAGGGCATATGTGGAGGGCATTCTAATGGTCTTTCCATGGCTAGAAGGTTGCTTAGGGCAGGGTACTATTGGCCTACGATGTAGATAGATGTAGTAGCATTTGCTAAGTCTTGTGAAAAATGTCAGAAACATGGACACCTGATACATGCTCCAGGTAGGGAGCTAATTCCTGCTATATCTCACTGGCCATTTCAGCGATGGGCCTTTGACCTTGTTGGGCAGATTCATCCCAACTCATCAGGTGGGCATAAGTTCATTATCACTGCTACTGACTACTTCACAAAATGGGTAGAGGTTGTTCCACTTTCTATTTCCTCAGGCAAGACAGTGTCTTTATTTAATACAAACCATATCATCTGTCGATGTAGGTACCCTCTGAATCATCGACAATGGAAATTCGGTTCAAAACAAGGACCTTAAGAACTATGCAAGATTCAAAGATGTCAACCAACATTGGTCCTCATTTACTTCCCACCGAAATGGTTAGAAGGAGCTTCAAACAAAACCATTCTCAAGATTTTTGCACGAGC